>QAPG01000283.1:0-28763 GCA_004366825.1 Colletotrichum spinosum | reverse complement strand
TTATTATTATTATTATTATTATTATTATATTAATAAACTCTTTAAAACCTAAGGTAAATGTCTTAGGGCTTTTACTTCATAATAGCTTTTCCTAGGTAAATCTCCTATATACTCATATATGAATAACATTAAGTATTTAAAGCGATTATAAGTTTCTAGTAAAGTAGATCTATATAAATCTAAACTAATATAATTAAAATATTAAAACTTCTTAAAAGTATTTAAATCTCTATTAACTTTATTAGTAACCTTAGTGTTAAAGTAAGTTTTATAAATAACTAGTTTAGCATTTTTAGAGTATTTATAACTCATATTATTTGTTATACTCTTAAGTAACTCAATACTATTAGTAGTATAGCTTATTCTATTATACTATAGTTTTAAGCTATTAATATTTGTAATATTACTATCAAGAACTAAGTGTTTAGATCAAATAGAAATCGCAAATGTATAGACATTATTTACTTTCAATCTTATAAATAAGACTTTGTTTAATAATATATGATATAGATTTATTAAACAAAATAGATATTATTTCTATTATATGAAGTTTAGACTAATTTAATAAATTAATACTTAGTTATAGTATATAATTGTCGGTTCATCTATTACAGCATCCGCCATACTATAGCGCTATCAGGTAAATAGTCGGCCCGTATAGCTTATATATACTACATAGCCATACTAGCTATATAGCTATATAAGCTGTATAGGTCCTATTTCTATATATATAGCTCTATACTATATAATATAATAATAATAATAACGAATAACTAGAATACTAGTTTATACCTATATAGTAAGATTATATATAGTATATATTACTTTCTAGATTAACTAATACTAATTAGTAGTTAATTTATCTATTACTACTATACTATAAATTAATAAGAAATATTTAGTAGAAGAAGTACTTATAACCTATATTTATAACTTATAAGTAAAAAGATTATAAGATTATTCTATTTAAATACTTCAAACCCCCCTTATTTTAGCATCCTGATTAGACTTCTAAAAAGTATATTAATATTTTAAAAGATTTTTAAAAGACTTAAGTAGAAATATTATATTAAAACTTTAAACTTTAGTTAAACTAAAATAAGTTCCTTATAGTATTTTTAAAGTATTTTCTAAATTTATACTTTAAATTACTATTTATTAAAACGTATTTAGTAAATATAATAACCTTCTTAAATTTTATAATCCTTCTCTAGTTACTAGAGTTTATAATATCTCTAGTACCCTATAGATACTTTAAACCCCTAAAGAGTATACTAAGACTTTATAAATACTTAAGTAAGACTTAAGTAGAAATATTATATTAAAAATTCTTATTTAAATTAGAATAAATAAAAAATATATCTAAAAGCTATATTATAAAAGCTACAATATAGCTTCTTAAGATCCTATATAGCTTAAAATAATAACTATCCTCTCCTATAACTCTTAAGGCTTTATAAAATAATATAATAACTACTTTCTCCTATAGCTCTTAAAGCTCTATAAAGATATCTAATATCTATCCTCTCCTTAGTACCTAATAATAACTTTAAAAACTACTAGAAAGTATATAGTGATACTACTCTTTCGAAATAATATTCCTGAAGCTATATAACTATAAAGCTTTTAAGTTTAAATAGTACTTTATACCCCTTTAATCTCTAATATCTATTTAAAGAAATCCAAATAATTACTATAACTATTATAATTATATAGAGGGATAGATAAATAATAGGTTTAGTAGTAAAAGAAAGCTATTAAAAAAGATAGTATTTTATAGCTTACTATTCAGGTTTTTTTGTAATTAGATAATATTGCTATAATATAAATAAAAAGTTACTAGTATTAGTTTATCTATTATAATATCTACTATACTATAGTGCTATTAGGTAAATAGTTGGCCTATATAGCCTATATATACTATATAGCTATACTAACTATATAGCTATATGGGCTATATAGGCCCTATTTCTATATATATAGCTTTATACTATATAACATAATAATAATAATAATGAATAACTAGAACACCAGTTTGTACCTATATAGCAAGATAACATATAGCATGCGTTACCCTCCGGATTAACTAACAATAATAAATAATATGTAAAATACATTTAATATTATTTAAGATAATTTTCAAATTACGTTTCCTAGTTAAAGTAATTCCCTTAGTATTACTTTATTTAATAAGCAAAAGAATTTCAATTTAATAAACTAAAAGACTATAATTATTAACTATATAAATAGTAGTTCTAGTATTGATAAAAAACGAAAAGAGTTTAATTTATCTATTAGAACTCTTATTCTACTAAAGGATTTAAAGGATTAAGATACTTAGAATCTTTTTGGTAATAATCCTTTTAAGAAAGATATAGGTTAGAATGATATCTTAAAATTAATACTTTTCTCTTTCTCTTATTTTTTAATATTAGGATTAAGTTATATAAAATCTTTAGTTATATTACTAGAGATCCCTTTAACTATTTCTCTTTGAGTAAAAGTAATATTAATTAATTCTAAGTCATCCGTTGTATCTTTTTTATTTCTCTATCTTTTTAGAAAACTTAGAAAGACTCTTATTAGTTTTAGATCTTATCTAAATAGGAGTTCTTCTAAAATAAAGATTAATATAATTCTCTTTAGTATAATTAGTGTTTTTATAGTAATTACAGAAAATACCTTTCTATTTCTCTTAATGTATTAATAATGTTCAAAGAACACTATCCAATGATTCTACTTTTCAAGTTTTCCTTGGGTATAGAATTAACTAAATAAATCTAGGTTTTCTTTCTAAATTTATCAAATTAGAGAATGAGGAATTTAATTTCTAAGAATTCATATTAGATTTCAAATTGTAAGTAATTAAAATAATATAATATTTATACTCTTTACTTAGATTATTCAAAATACAGATTAATATACTTAAGTAAGGTAATTTAACTTTATTATAAAAGTAATTATGAACAAACTCTTTAATCCTACTCAGAATTCTTTTTGTAAATTTAAAATTACTAGGAATAATATCCAAAAGCTTTTTGTAAATAAGGAACTAATTAGGAAAAATAGTTAATTTATTAAATCAATTTAAATAATTGAATATGTAAAAAGATTCGTATTACTTTTGATAGCTCTTAAGAGTTTTCGTTTATAGTTTAAACATATATAATTAAGAGTTCTATTATATTTATTAGTATTAATTCTAGTAATAAGTTTAATTAAATCTATAAAGATATACTTACTAGTAAGTAAAGCTTCCATATAGATAGACCAAGTATTATAATTCTAAGTCTTTCTTAATGGAGAAATGAAGTATAAGTTGAAGTTACTTATACTCTTAAATGATATTCTAAGAGAATTAAATGGTTATTTAATAAAGAATTAATCTAAATGCTGAAGTAGAATTAAAATACTTAAGGTATAACTCTAGTAAACTATTATTAACAAAACAAACAATAATAACAGTACTTAATAGTTAATTAACAGATTAATGTATTTATAACTTATAATAGTTTAAATTTCAAATCCTACAAAGAATACTTTTTATAAATATTAGAAATAACCTAAAGCTCTAATTTATAAAAATCTTAATAGACTTAAGATTCTAATCTATAAAATCTTGATAAATCTATAAACTAGTTTGTAGAAAATCTTAGTAGATTACAAATATAAGAGATTTTCAGCTTCTTCTACTTAGCTATTTCTTTTACTAACCCAATAATAAACCTACGACTCTAATTAACAAAATATTGTTATAGATTTATCTAATATTAAACTGATTCATTGATAAGAGAAATGAATTGGTTAGGTAAAATATAAAAGAATCAGCTATAGAATTATATAGAAATAGTGAAGAGAGGTTTTATATAGATAGATGAATAAAAGAAGACTTAGGATTAATTAGTATAATTTCTAGTATGACCTAAATATGTATCCATGAAGATATAGATATCAATATTAATCATAGGTATGATATAAATATGATATAAAAAGAGAGTTTAATATAAATCTAAATTTATAATCTATTAAACTAGTAGTAGATAATTAGTATAAAGTCAAAGAGAATTAATAGCTCTTAATTATTGAAGAATAAGTAATTTAAAATCATATCTGAAAATAGTACTAATAGTAATATAAATAGTAATAATAATAGGAAGTTTAGGTTTTATAAAAAGTAGAGAACTTCGTAGTATTAATATCTTAATAGAATTAATTTCCAGAAAGGTCAATCTTATATTATATAGAGCTTTTTGTTCTATTATACTTAAGCTATTAAATAGTATATTTACTAAATATTGTGGTATTCTAGTTTAATCAAGTTAGAGTATACATAATTAAGATCGTATAACTTTAATTATAATAATTCATTTTCTATAGTAAATAGAAAACATAGGGTTATAAGAGTGATAAAGAATACTCAAGCCTTTATTTACCTAGAATAGGTTATTAGGATAAATAAAAATGATAGCTAAATAGCTAGAACTAGAACTCTAACAAAATTAGATTTATAGCCAAAGATATATATAGAATAAAAAGCCTAGATACTATTCTAGATATAGAGTAGAAGTAGTTAAACTAATAGTAGTGGTATTTAAGGGAAGACTTTTATTATCTTAATTAACAATTAATTCTACATGAAATATGAAGTACTTTAAAGACTAACTAGTAATATTAAAGATTGATAACTATCAATTGAAAGAATTTATTCTCTCCTAGTTAAAACAAAGTCATTTAATCTAGTATATTCTTATTAGTCTTATTTTCATAATTACTAAGAGAAAGTAAGATTAATAATTAGAGTAATATAAGAAGTGGTATTTGACAAATAATATATAACTTCTTTACTTTGAGTAGTTTTAATAAATATCTCAGTATTTCCTTAACTCTTAATTAATGTAAAATTCATATAACAGTAAGTATAATTTCTTATAAATTTGTTTCAAAAATTGTAAAACCCTTTATATTTCAAAGAATATAAATTGAAAAATCTAACTTCAAAAAAGAAAGTCTTAGAGAAAATAGTATCAAATTTCTTCTTTAAAATATACTTAGTAGATAGTAGTATAACTGTTTTAATAATAAAACTATCTATATAATTACTATTATCTAAAACGTTAAATCTTTTTTAAAATATCTAGATTTAAAATAAGTAATTATTTGATTCTCTCTGGAGTTGAAAGGCTTGATAGCTAGTCTTTATGAGCTGATTGGAAAGATAAATAATAATAATATATTAAAGTCTAACTTAACTTATATTTCAAAAAGTCTAAAGATTTATTAAACTTTAAAAATGTTTCTTAATATTTAAAAATATTTAAAATAGTATTTAGAATATCTATTAAAATACTTAAGGTATCATAACTAATTCTATTACATTAAAAAGCCTTGAAGAAATACTATATAGGCCTCATATTAGTCGAAATAGCTTAATCTGAGAATCCTAAACTTAAATAGTTATAACATATAAATATATAGCTTGATATATATTGTGTAATTAATAAGTAGATGAAAAAGCTATAAAGTTAAAGGTTTTATATAATTCAATGATGAAAAGAATATAAATATATATTTAAATGTTATATATAGTATTTCGCTCCTTTAAAAGTATATTTTAATTTTACTCTTATAATATGGTGTTTAAATTTAAGAGACTAAAATAATATCTAATATATAGAAATCATAGTATAGGATGAGTAACTACTTGTAACATTCGAATAACTATAAAAACTAATAATCTATCTAGTTATACTTTCTTTTATAGAATTATATTTATATTCAACTACTTTACTTATAAATTTAGAAATATGATTAACTATATAGACTTCATTTTACTGCTTTAAACTAGCAATTTCAAGTTCTTAAGATATAAAACTTATAAAATATTATATAATATAAGTTTTTAACTTTAGTTCTTTAAAATCTAGAGTGTTCTCTATAGAAATGTCTCTAGTTATAGTTACTGAGAATTATCTATATTTTTATAAACAACTTTCATAAAAATAGAATTCTTAAGTACATCTGCTTTGAATATATTACAGATTTATCAATATTATATACATTCTAAAAGATTGTTTAGAACAATATGAACAAACTTGTGGAAAATAAATTAGTAAATAATTATTTCAAAGTTTAAAATATCTTATAAATTATAAGTTTTTACTTCAATATACAATTTACTATACTGAATAAACTATCAATTAGTTTCTTCTAGATACTTAAGAAATATTTTAATAAGTATTGTAATATTTTAAATATATAAAACTATTATAGAATGTAATTTATATTGACTAATATTTTAGTATTACCAGACTTTTAATAATAATATATAATTTCAAAATAAAATAAAATATATATTCTTTTTACTTATATATAATTATATCTAATTATATATAAGTATATTTATTATATTATACTTTATTTAAAGAATTTCAATAAAGTAAAGTCTGTAGAAATAATATTTATATCTAAGGTTTAATTAGTATAAACTCTGCCTCTCAAGAGTGTTATTCCTAACAATTTGCTTCAAACATTAATAATTATAGAGAAGCAGAGCAATAGGGGTATAAGACATTAGTCGGGATATATACTTATATAGAAGGATAGGGAAATCCTTGTATTCCCTTATCCACTCGGGTATGAAAACATTCAAGTTGTGACTGGTTTTATTCAAACACCTACCCTGAAAACCAGCCATTCTTTTCTATTACCGATTACTTGTTCATACGGATTGTGTGTGTGTGTGTGTGTGTGTGTGTGTGTGTGTGTGTGTGTGTGTGTATATGTGGAGTATGTATATTGTAAAATGTAGATGAGGCTGTAACTCATTCTCGTTGCTTCTCGGGCTCATGTGGAAAAGAAAGTATGAAGTGCGACACTATCCGCACCTACCAACCCACGTGCTACCTTACCAAGCCTTATAGCCGGCCCAGTTCGTCTTCATCATCATGGCCGGCAACGTCGCCTGTCTGAACGATTCCTGGCACAATTCTCTTTCGTCCTTCGTCGCCGTGCTGGACCAAGCGCCGGCGCTTGCCCTTGCCCGTGTACGTGTCTACCTGTATCGTCGCGCTGAGCTCGTCGACAATGTCCCTGGCTACTGCATCTTCAGGCACGCTCTCGATGTTCCGTCCACCGGTCCGCTCAGCCTCCCCCGTTCGCCGAGCCCGATGACCCACCTGATGTACAACCGACTTTTCTCCGTTTTCGACCACGGCTTTGTCCAATGGCTGTATATGCCTGTGCTTCTTAGGTGCAGCCGCTGTCGTTGTAGCCCGTGTTGATGTTCCGAAAAAGCTGCAACTGGGCGGCCGTTTGTGATTTTTATCGACAGGCCTACTACGTCGAGTCGCCGTTCCTTCCGGGCCACTAATGAAGTTTCGCTGCTTGGCCTCGGGGCTAACGGCAATCCATTCGCTGATGCCCTCTTCCCACCGATACCCGGCGACCAGTCTTGGTGACGCCTGTGCCAAGGTCTCAGCAAATACCAGGTCTCGAAGATCATCCGTCTTTTGTGCCAGGATGAACGCCCCATCGCTTCTCAGGGTGGCTAGGAATGATACTTGCAGGTTGTCGATAATGTCGCATATTGCAGCGAAGTATCGACTAGATGGCTGAGCTGTTGCCTTGCCACAGCAATGTGCAATCGAGCAAGCGAGTCCTACAGTCGCGTCATAGAGCCCGTGTCGCCTCCCATCCCCAGTGTCTGGTGCGCTATGTAGCGGATTCTCTTTAGCCCACAATGCTTCCAATGCCGATACGACTTCGGATGTGCGACGGGTTAATGCAGCCTCTGCTGGGCAGGAGATGAAGAGGAGGGCCAGTAGCAACGGATACGAAGCCTGTCTGCTGCGGCTCTTTGTCGACACCATCCCTAGTGCTTCCTGGATGACGTGCTGGACAACAAGCTTGGTCCGTCCTTGCCATCTCGTGGCAGGGTCGCGCGTCCAGTTTCCAAACCCGCCCGAAACAAGCGCCATTGCTGACAAGGCGCCGAGCACGCTCATCAAAGTTGTTTCCGCTGCCTTAGCTGCTTGACTCGGTGGCCAGTGGCGGTCCTCGAGCATTGGGGACGCCGAAATACACAGGAGGCCAATCGCCGTGTAGGCAAAGCAAGTGGCGGAAGGATTGGCTACGTCGTCAATAACCGATGATGCTGCGGTTGACCATAAGGGTCTGAAAGCTTGTGTCGAGAGCGACTCCACAGGTAGGTAGTCATTCAGCAAATGCGTCGCAACACTTTCCATCAGGTGGGCAGCGCAGGTCGCATCGCCGGTGTACCTGAAAAGGGAGATAACACCCCGTGTCAAGGAAACAGAATCTGCCGGGTCGCCGCGACAGAAGTCGCGTAGTAGCGCTGTCATAAGTCCCGCAGACTCATGAGCGCGGTTGCTTGTCTTGCAATAATCGATTAATATATGGGCGAATACTGAGCCGGTCAGACCATCGGCGATAGCTTCCTGCAAAAGATAGAGAGCATGCGCTCGGAGCAAAACCCGGAGATTCACCCAGCCCTTTTCTGCGCCTCCCAGAGCCTCCAGATCGTCGTATACCCTGAGCGAGTAGCTTGTCTTTTCGAAGCAAGATGAGGGTCCATTGTCCTGATCCCGGATCCTTTCCCAGGCCTCTACTGCTGCAGCGGAACGGGGAACTCGTCGTAAGCACATGGACAACAGTGACTTGGTGCCCGGAACAGTGTGCTTGACGGAAGTGGCCCGAAGCAATGAGTCCAGGTCGTGGAGGATGCCTTCGTACAGCTGATATTGGGATGGTGCGCAGTTATGCCGCAGACCCGTGAGTCTGTCCAGAGCAACACTGAGGCTCATAGATCGAGGGAGCTCGCAGACGCTGGCGACCAGCCCGCAAGGAACAACATCGTATCGGGCTGCGTAGGCTGTTGAATCCCTAAACTTGCGTAGGAGCGGGGTCGGAACGTGTGAAGGCACATGCCCTGTTCTTGCTAGCAATGGCATCGACGTGGTTCCAGCGGTGTTCGAGGCCGGTCCTGACGACAACCTCCGCGAGTAGGTCCTTTGCGGGCGTCTCCTCATGGGGTCCCTCATGAAATGGCTGTGATTCGTTTTGAGCCTCTTAGCCGGACGCTTAGCATTCCCATTGTTATTGTTGGCGTGATTACGCGATGTCACCAGTTTGCGCAGCGATGAGATTCGGGTTTGCAGAGGCCGCAGCATCCGTTGACAACGGGATGAGGTCCAAGGTGGGCTGGGATCATCAGACTTCCCAGGGTCGTAGCCCCGAGTACGGATACTCTGCATGGTATTTCGCTGCGCTGTTGTTGGCTGGCGTTCGTTGGCGTGTCCGTCGCGCAGCAGAAGTTTTCTTTGAGCAAAGTAAAAGCGATGATCGATGAGCTTATCAGCACGGAATAGAGCTGCTGCGTCGGTAGGTGTAAGCAAAATGCCACAAGGGATTGATAGGAGTGTACACTGGAGATGTCAGTCATTCACTGTCTTCGGACATGCAAAACGTGCAACCGAAATGCGGCAGCTGTGTTATTGGATTGGAGCCATAAACCCTCTTAGTTAGAGTGCCCTGTTTACTTTTGTCCAAATTGGGCGTAGTCTCCTCTGCACGCAGTATTCCTGGCCTTCCAACGAAAAATGTCCAGGTCATTCATTGCTAACTTATAGCCCCGACTGACGGAGGCAGCTTACGTTTCTCTGCATTGAACACCGCGTCACCGAGCTTCATAATTCTATCGTTTACTACGCATACCTAGGTAGGTGTTTGCACTGATAGGTACTACGGAGTCCTGTCTCCGCAAGCGCGCCCCCTCCCCTCTGTACAGTGACTACGTACACTGCGAATGGAGTTTAGCCCCCTGAGGCTGGAAACAAGTAACGTTAGTGAGCTTGGGGAGACGGCTCTCGACGGACGGGAGTGGGCCGGAGAACCTGAGCGCCAGCAGGCCGGGCCGGTGCATTACCGTCAATTGATGAATGGCAACCCGAGCTTAGGTTTTTCCCCCCTTCCAGAGAATAATTTTTTTCCCACCACGGTTTGGACCAAGTAACTCGGTCATATGCTCGACTCAACCTTCCGAACCTGCCACCGTTACTAAGGTTGCCATTGCTTGTGGCATAGGACCCAGGGGCCATTCTATTCCTCTTCTTCAAGTTTTACGCCGCTTTGGACGTAGTAATCATCCTCGCCCCTAAACTGTTCCCTCGTACTGGATTCGCTACCAGTCTATTGGGGGTTTGTGTGAATCATCATTGGACACGAAGCGACTCGTTCCGTACTGCTTCGACAATACTCTACTACTATACAATATATCGCACTGCGTCATCACTGCCGTCAAGTTCCCGGAGACATCAATTGTTTAGCTCTACTCTCGCTCAACATGTCGCAACCCGAACAACTCACGGGCAGAGGTATTGCCAGCACCCACCATCCTTCTCTTCCCGACACAGACTAATCTGATTTTCCTCATCACGAAGAAGACGCTGTGAAGGAGACTGCTTGTTCTGCTGATCCCCAGAATGAGGCCCAGCCTGAGACCAGCGACGTTGACCAAGCTTTCGAGGGTGAGCAAATGAACTCCGTTCCAAGGACGTAAGAAAACCGAACCAGAACTAATAGCAGAAGCTCTGGTGACCCTCACAATAAACCTGCCTCATGAGCCCCGTCAAATGCAGATCACGGTGAGTGAGCATACACCTATGCGAATCTTGTCTCCTAACAGATGCGAGGCAGATTTCCCCTCAAGAACAAGTTCATGAAGTTAGACAATCTATCATCGACTTGCCGGTTGCATTTCAATATACGTGCTTCCACTTGGAGCACCAAGGCGAGCGCATCAACGATTTCCTGCCCATCTCCGATATCAAAGGCCTCGTCGAAAACCCCCAAGTCACCCTTGTTGAAGATCCCTACACCGAGAAGGAAGCTCGCATACACCTGGTGAGGATTAGGGAGCTTATCGGCGCTGCAGGTGATCGCCCCGATGTTTTCCAAGGCATCTTGCCGGGCACCTCTCTTCTCGACAGCGTCGCTCCCCATGTGGAAGACTCGGCAGATGAAGAGCCGGCTCCCCCAGCGTCGAAGGAGGACAGCGAGGAATACACCTTCGGCGCCCACGTGCCCATCTCAATCCTGCTGCCTCCCGCGACCGATGAAGAGGCCCCCAAGACGATCAAATCGATATCCGTATCTCCGTGGAACCCGCCACCCTGCCACCTGAAGCAACGTG
Organism: Colletotrichum spinosum; assembly: GCA_004366825.1. Taxonomy (NCBI): domain Eukaryota; kingdom Fungi; phylum Ascomycota; class Sordariomycetes; order Glomerellales; family Glomerellaceae; genus Colletotrichum; species Colletotrichum spinosum. The sequence goes on along the minus strand of QAPG01000283.1, from coordinate 17,554 downwards.
GTCACCTTTTGTACCTCGTCGCTACAACCAATGAGGGGGAGCAGCACCAAATCACCGCTCATGTCGGGGGCTTCTCCGTCAATAAGTCCTCCAACAGCAAATTTGATCCGTTTCCTCGCCCTTCTCCCAAGGGGCAGTCGGCCCATTCCCTGCTGACGCTGCTCGATCTTCTTTCACCCTCCTTCTCAGAATCTTTCCTTAGGCTTCAGGAGTTCAACAACCGCAAGGACCCGCTGGCGACTTTCCAGATCACTAACGCTATACCGTCAGCGCCCTGGATTGTGCCATCTTCCTCGTCGCCTCTGTGTGCTCACGTCGCCGACTGGACGAGACCGCAAGAGACGTATCTGATCTCGGGCGCTGATAACACCGACACCTTGCGAGACTGGAACGAAGAGTTTCAGTCCGCGAGAGAGCTACCTAAACAAACAGTCCAGGACAGGGTTTTCCGCGAGCGTCTCATGTCCAAGCTTTTCGCCGACTACAACGACGCAGCCACCCGTGGCGCTGTGCTGGTTGCTCGCGGCGAGGTTGCACCTTTGAACCCTACCGAATGCAAGGACGCCCAGATTTTTGTCTACAATAATGTATTTTTCTCGTTTGGCGCCGATGGCGTGGGAACGTTCACTTCCGAAGGGGGCGATGAGGCCGCCCGAGTGGCCACAGGCAAGGATGTCGCTGGCGTGAGGCTCGTCAACCAACTTGACATCGACGGGCTGTTTACCCCCGCCACAGTCGTCGTTGACTACTTGGGAAAGCGTATCGTTGGTCAGAGTATCGTGCCAGGCATTTTCAAGCAGAGAGATCCAGGCGAAAACCAGATCGATTATGGCGCTGTCGATGGGAAGGATGTTGTCGCCGCTGATGAACGCTTTGTGCCCGTGTTCGAACAGCTTTCTCGCGCCTTGAAGGTCAAGAAGCATGCTGTCTGGGACAAAGACGGCAAGCGCATCGAACTTGAGGCCAGTGTCGAGACGAAAGGCTTGATGGGGACGGACGGAAGGAAGTATGTCCTGGATTTATACCGAGTTACGCCATTGGACATATACTGGCTGGAGGAGAAATTCGAGGACACTCAAGCCGAATATCCCCACCGCATGGCCGTCCTTCGTCCTGAGCTCATCGATACGTATGGGAGGAGGAAGATGAAGGCTTGGGTCGACGAGGAATTGACCCGTCGTGGGCAGAATGGCAAAGCTGCGACCAAGGATGCTTCCATCGATGAGACAGGAAAACTTCAGCAGGCTGCATCAAAAGAGCAGATTGACGAGACCGATGAGGCCGAGGAAAACGACAGTGAGAGCGAAAGCGATGAGAGCGAGGGAGAGTTGAAGCCCGCTCAGCAAGTTGATGGGGCACCTCAGCCGAAGGAAACTGTCGGATCCGATGGATTGAAGAGCTCTGAAGACCTCAAGAACCACATCGACCTTTCTAAATTTCAGTTTTCTCTCAATCCCGACGTTTTCAGCGGCCAAGACCCGCAGAGCGATGTCGAAAAGATCGAGATGAAGGAAGATGAGGAGGAGGTTCGCCTTGCCTGTCGTTACCTTCGGGAGCAAGCTATTCCTGATCTCATTCGAGAACTCGTGGACTGTGATATTAGCTTTCCCATGGACGGCCAATCCCTTGGTCGCTTGCTGCACAAGAGAGGCATCAACATCAGGTACACAGGCAGGGTAGCAACACTGGCTACTGATCCCCGGCTGCAGTGCTTGAAAGATGTCTGCGTGCAAGACATGGTCGCCCGATCCTTTAAGCATGTCTCCGCCATGTACCTCCGACATTTGCCCGCGGTCTTCACGTCGGCTTGCATTGCGCATTTGCTCAACTGCCTTGTGGGGTTCGAGTTTAATTCCAAACCGGCCGCCAACGTGGACTCCGCCCTGAGGTCCCTCTATTCCGATACAGACCTCTCGTTTGAGACGGTGACACCCGAGTCTCTTCGCAGCAGCATCTCAGAGGAAGTACTCAAAAGGTTCAGATATCAGCTGGACGAGGAATGGTACGCCCGCGTCAAACCTCTGCAGTTGGTGCGCGAGATCTCCCTGAAACTGGGATTTCAACTCCAGGCAAGAGAGTACAATTTCAGGAGTGGGCCAGTAAACCATGCTCCTGCGACTCACGCCACCAACGGAAAACCTGCTACCACTGTGCAAACCAATGGCGATGCCAACAAAAGGAAGAAGAAGAAGGCGGCAACAGCCCGTGATGCTACCCCTACATCTTCGCCTCCAGCCCTGCCGACCACGACTTTTACCCCCGAAGACGTTGCCAACGTGGTTCCGATTGTGAAGCACTCCTGCCCTCGAAGTGCTCTTGCCGAAGAGGCTTTGGAGGCTGGTCGCATCTCTATCATGCAGAATCAACGCAAGCTGGGCCAGGAGCTCCTCTTGGAGAGTCTGTCTTTGCACGAGCAGATCTACGGTATCCTCCATCCCGAAGTCGCACGGGTATACAACACGCTCTCTATGTTGTACTATCAACTAGATGAGAAGGAGGCCGCTGTAGAGCTTGCGAGGAAGGCAATCGTGGTTTCTGAGAGGACGGTTGGCATTGACTCTGCGGAGACCTTGCTCAACTACCTCAACCTGAGTCTGTTTCTTCACCAGGCTGGTGATAGCAACGGGGCTTTGGTTTTTGCCAAACATGCATTGAAGTTGTGGAAAATCATCTACGGCCCTGATCATCCCGACTCCATCACGACTATCAACAACGGTGCCGTTATGCTCCAGCACCTCAAGGCCTACCATGAGTCTCGTCTCTGGTTTGAGGAATCGCTCCGCATCTGCGAGAGCGTGTTTGGCAAACAGTCCATCAACGCCGCCACACTTCTCTTCCAACTTGCTCAAGCCCTGGCTCTTGACCAAGACTCTAAGGGCGCCGTTAATCGCATGCGCGAATCTTACAACATCTTCTTGAGCGAACTCGGTCCGCAGGACAAGAATACCAAGGAGGCGGAGAGCTGGCTGGAGCAGTTGACCCAGAATGCTGTTTCCATCGCCAAGCACGCCAAGGATGCACAGGCACGTCGTCTTCGTGCCGGTATTCGCTTCACTCCCAAGGGCGCCCCCTACGAGGCATCCGCCGCAGCTCCCCGAGTGTCAACCCCCCAGACTACACACTTGGACGGTTCGTCGCAAATGGACTCCCGAAGCATCGACGAACTGATCAAGTTCATCGAGGGGACTGATCAGCAGACCAACCCCAAAGCAAGGTCTGGACGGGGGAACCCGAAGAGAAGGGGTAAATCCTCCCAATGAACACATCGAACGGCCGCCGCCGCAGAGCGCATTCCGACCCTCGTACTCACGCTGGATGTCGAAGTCCTTGCGGTCCCGCCAAGAGGAAAATTTTGACGCAATTCTCATCTAGAACACTCGTGGCGAAATAGATTGATGGACACGTTGTCATAAATGTACATGACTGTATATAGGTCGCTGGGCCCGATGGAACTGGTTCACGGTATGCTCGGAATATGGCCACCCGCTTGCCGATGGAGACCGGAAAACATGGATATGGGGAGGATTCAGTCCCAAAATCACAAACATCTTCACTCTCGCAGTTGCCTCAGATCCGTCGATGCCATCCACTGTGACGCCATGTGCTACCCTCACAAATTCTGAGACCTCAAATGACCGATAGACGAAGCTTCAAATGTAGCATGACTATGTCTCTCCGTTCATAGCACTGGGGACCGGCAATCCTCGTCCTACCGGGGCGTGGTACGATCCAATGCTTTGAAAGCCCCTAAGTCATTGTTAGCACGCCGCCGGAAGAATAGCAACACGGGGACGATGAGGGAACTTGCTTTGCCAGGTCGAAGCCCTGCTCCTCCTCGATTTCATTGGGATTAGGAGGGTCGCTTGCTGCGTCTCGTGCTGCGTCTCGTGCTGCCTCCTTGCTGTGCGAACGAGTGGGACTGAGGTTTGGTGACTTTGCCGGCGGCGGACTGCTACTCTGCGGCATACTGCCCAGCGACGGTTTGCAAGGACTCATGTCAAAGTGGGCTGTGGGCTTCAGTGGCGTGCTGCCGATATCAGCATACTTCCAGAAGGGAGCTGGTGAGCTCGTCGGCATGTGCTGGCTTGGGCGTTGAGCGGTGCTTGGCGGTGCTAGCCTTGGGTGTACTCGATGGGGGGCCGGTGTGACCAAAGAGGAGCTATCTTCGGGTAGATATGAAGAAGTCAACGTGGGCGATTGGTCGTGGTAGCTCGCAGAAGTAAAGTTTGCCGACGCAGAGGCGCCTCCCTTGCGGGACCGAGGGAGAGGACTTCCGTCGGCAGTCAGTGCTGTGCTGGGTGGCGCCAGGCGTCGTGTGCTGCGATCTGGAGTGGACTGGGGGACGGTCATGGAGGAGGTTGGAGGCGGCGAGCCCGTTGCCGAGACCTTCCTTTTACGCGTCGAGGCGGCCTCTCTTGTAGTCATGTCTCTCGGACCGTGAGTGATGTAGTTCAGCTGGCTGGGCGACGATGGCGCAGATGATCCTCTATGACCGCCACGGCCGCCTTTATAGGCGCTGCGTATCATTTCTTCTCGAGCATCAGGAACAATTTGCCACTTCATGCCTTTACCGGGCTCATCTGTGGATCTGGCAACCTTGTCGAAAGCCTTATTTAAAGAGAGGTTATGGCGAATGGAGTTCTTAGCACAGTGTTAGCGGACACATGATAGGTGATCTGTCAGAGAGTAGAGCGTATATGTATACCTGCCAGCCAGCGGCTTGTTGGTTCCTGTAGTAAGCGTAGTTGCTCATGATGAAATTGTAGATACCATTTAGATTGAGTTTTCCTTCAGGAGTATTTATGATGGCCTGCGTAATCATTTGTGCATAACTGTACTGCGGCTTAATATGCTTGTTGTCTTCGTGACTGAGATCAATGTCGTTGGAGTTTAATAGCATTGTTCCGGAACTGGAGTAATGGGGCGACTTATGCTGTGGATGTGTGGGCTTGCCCCGTGCTGACGGAGGAGTTCCTGGGCGTTTATAGTCGGCTGGAGCTGGCGCTATGGGTTGACGGAACTGTTGATTTCGCGAACCCCTTGCTATTGTCCCAATCGTGGAAGAAGGCTCGTCAGGAAGATCTGTCCTGAACTGCGGTGGGCTTGTGGCATCCTGCCGCGACAACCCGGCCCTCTTCAGGTAAAGAGCATGTATGTGAAGGGGACTGATCTCAGTTGGGAGAACGAACATCATTTCGGTGCCACCGACATCGAGCACCTCGCCGCTCTCCAGGCGCCGTAAAGAGCCCTGCTTCAGGGCAATTCCATTGACTTTGACCCCATTCCTGCCCTTTACTTCGAGGAACCAGATCTCGTCTTTGGAACTGAAATAAATGCGAGCATGCTGTCTCGAAACCATTTTGCTCGGACCCAAGTCGATGTGAATAAAGTCCTCGTCATCCTCGTTGACACCTTCAGACAAACGGCCAATATTGACAACCAACTTAGTGATGTAAAAAGTCCAGTCCATGGCTGCGACTTTCGCGTAGGCTTGAACACCATTCTTATTGGCTTCATGAATCGAATTGGCGTGGTCTTTGCTGGCCTGCACAGGACCTTCCTTGGGAGAAAGCAGGTGCTGGACTACTTGCGATAGTAGCTGATCGTCATCGCTGGGGGCGTGGACGGACTGATCAGCGGTGAGGCTGGACTCGTCGTCGTCTGCGGGCTCTGTCTGTGGAGGATCGTCGACCTCAAACGAGATGTCAGCATATCGGGCGAGAGAAAGATTTCCAAGATTCAGCCAATGTTACCTTCTTGCGACGCTTTGCGGGTCGAGTGGGCGAGCTGTCATCGATTCTCGGTGGAGAGGTTTCGCGACGTGTGTCGCGACGTGAACGCTGCGAGCGCTTCGCTGACGCTGGCATATTGTGCGGGCAGGTCGGACTCGGCATGCGGCAACTGGTGAGTTGAGAGAGAGGCGAGGAAGGAATTGGGCCGCGTATGAGCCCTTCCTACAAGGTCGGGATGCCGACTTTGGGATAGTCGCGTCAAAAGCCCAGTAATGGCTCGGGCAGAGCAAGAGGTCGTGCTTCCAAAAGCCTGAAAGCAGAGGCAAGGCCACCGTCGCAGAGGTTCCGAGTTGGTAAGGCAGGTGGCAGGTAGATGCCACCCACGCATTAAAAAGAGGCAAGAGAGAAAAAGACCACTCTGAGAAGGAGCGAGCCGGAATGATCCGTTGTAAAAGAAAGATGGGCAAGGCGACAATAAACAGCTTCTTCGTGGTGGGAACAGGCGAGCTGGAATGTTGGTAGACCTGGTTTGTGCAAGGGTTAAAATGCGATCGCGCAAGCCTGGCACGCGTCGCCCTTTTTTGGCAAGGGAGGGGGCGAGGGCGTTAATGAGTACGCAGTGCCCCACTCCCATCAGGCAGTGAGTGAGTGCCTCTTCATACTAAGTTAGGTAAGTACCTTAACGTTGGGTAAGTAATGTCAGGTAAGGACCCAAGGTAGGTAGGGTACCTAGAGGTACCTAGACACCTAGATAGGCAGGGTGCGCGACAACGGTAACCTACCTACCCAGGTACCTACTAATACTGCAGATGCCCTACCGTCGCGTCACCTTACGCCAGCACCGACAACTTGGCACTCTCAGCCAGGGGACTATTAACCAGTGTCACTTTGGCGGTAGCTTGCGGGCACTGGACAACTCCCATACTGACCTTTGTTCTTGGGGTGGGCGTTGCGGGCTGCCGGGCTTCCTCTCCTGTTATCTGTGTCTGCTCGATTCGGTATGTTTTACGGATACAGAGCACACTGCTGGAGCCGGAGCATTACTTGCTTGATATCCTGCGGAGCCTCTTCTGAAACATTGTGCGGATACTGGACGTACCCGACCGCACACTATCACGTACAGCCGGTTGCCGGCCGTATCGTATTCCTATTTTCATTGCGTACTGGACCTTACCTTACATACTTCGTACATGAGTCGACGACCTACCTGGCTTATACGGACGGGTGAACTTTATGGCGACTGAACAACTCAACAATTGAGACACCTGCCTACCTTTCGCGCTGCCCTCTAAATCCGTCGCCAAAAGACGTTGAAGCTGCAGGATAAAATGCATGAGATCATAACCCTGCAATTAGGGCAGCTGAGCAACTACGCAGCCACTCACTTCTGGAATACCCAGGTTCGCCGACGTTCATCTCCCTTCCTTCACCTATGCTGCGATCTCATGGCTAACGCTGGTGCTCATCTCCGTCGGTCGTTGTAGGAGTCATACTTCACATACTCTGGCCAAGACCAGTCCCCTGTGAATCACGACGTCCATTGGCGTTCTGGTGTGGCACTCGACGGCTCTGATACCTTTCTTCCACGCACTGTAGTCTACGATCTCAAGGGCGGCTTCGGCTCGCTCCGCAAGATCAACGCACTCTATGATGCAAGCGATGATGAGACTCCTGCTCATCTCTGGTTCGTATTCTCGACCTCGACAACCTCATGCTCTCGGCCCTGACCGATTGACATGGTAAACAGGGAAGGCGCGCCTCAGGTTTTCAAGCACCCTCAAATCGACCCGAGTGCCTACCAAAAAAGCTTAGATCTGGGCACATACGCCCCAGCCATGAAGCAAACTGACGTGCGGTACTGGTCCGATTACTCCCGCGTCTTCTATCATCCGAAATCACTTAACCAACTTCATGACTATGAGCTCAACTCGTCTATAATGCCGTTCGATAAGAATTGTTTGGGTAGGGAACTTTTCGATGCCCTGGACAAGGAACACGACATTGTTGACCGTGATGTTCGTCCGTTTGTTGAGGAGGCCGATCAGATGCAGGGTCTTCAGCTCATAACAACCATCGACGATGCTTGGGGTGGATTCGCAAGCGAATATCTCGAACGTCTACGCGATGAATACGGCAAAGTAACTATCTGGGCCTGGGGTCTGCAGTCGCCCGTACCAACCACCAGAGTAGTACGGGTTATCCCCTTACACGTCCCAGGTCTTTCAGCATTGCATTTCTTCTGACATGAGCCTCTAATTTAGGATCATCAACGTCTGCAGATGGCAAACACTGCAAGAGCGGTAAAGGACCTGTGTGAAAACGTATCGATGCTTGTCCCGCTGGCGCTTCCGCAGACCCGTTTCCGTCCCAACATCGACGTTGACCTGCAATCCCCATGGCATACCGCTGCTCTGCTCAGCACTGCTATGGAGACGGCAGGTATTGCATCTCGTCTGAATATTCACGCCTATGGAAGTGGCTTGCGAGCAACATTGAGTCACCTTGTCAGTGGTCTCAATCTCCGTGGTAAACAAACCATGAGTCGCCTGCAGATGAGTGTTGGTAATCCAACACGAGATTGGGCGGTTGTGGACCAGACACCGCCGTCGAAGTTGGACGCCGACAACGCCGACGACGCGGAGCTCGACATCGACTTCTTTGACATCCTGCGGAAGAAGCCTATGGCCCGCCGGGGGTCCCCTCACGACACAAATAAGGACCCTCACTTCTTTGGCCGCTCGATAACCACCCGTGGCTTCTCTTCAGCCTCAGATAAGTTCGAGGAGCAACGCAGCAGGCAGAGAGGTGCACTCTTAGAGACAAGCATACAGAGGTAAGCAAGGGAGCACGCAGGCAGCCTTCCACCGTACGAGTTTCTTACACACCTTGATTCAGATATCACACAAATAATGGCTTCCCGCTCATCGACAGTTTCCCCGGAGTTTTCTTAGACCATAAGACAGAGCCTTTCTCCGGGGCTATTGGCATCAAAACCCAGCTATCCACCGATACTTCTGTATCTGTCTCTATGAAAGCTCTTCGGTCGACCGTCGCTTCATCCATCGGCCTCGAAGATCGCGAACACATCAGCAATGAACTTGCCGATTTGGCCGAGGCATATCGGGAAGGCTGGTCTAGTGGAAGCGACGATGACGAGTGAGCCTCTTCACGCAAGTGAGTGGAAAGAGGTACATGTATGTCAATAATCGATACATTCCCACAGGGACCGGTGAATGTAAGACTAGAATGAGAGACAGAGATGAATTCCTGATGATTGTGACATTGCACAGTCTATTCTCCAATGCCGCATGGTACCTATCTAACGTACAGCCGACACTACTTGGTGAGGGCCCAAGTTGGTGTTCAAAGCCTCATCCGACATATCGCAATGCATTGCTCATATTGCGTCATCACCTTCGCCTGATGGCTAGTGCCATGCTGAAAGATCCCTGAAGTGCTCTTTAGTAGCTTCCGCTCGCTCAAGTTGGCTCACCCACGCAAACCTTGGTGAACAACATACTAGAGACCACGATACGTACTGGGTAGTGGATTAATGCCCGTCTGTCCTGTCCTTGCCCTTTCAGCCCCTAGCCGTCTCGTTTAATTACTTTCCGGTTTGCTTTCGCAGATATCGCCGGTCATCGGGACGAGTGGAGATGTGCTTGACTGGCGCTGATTTAGGGTTACTTCTGGACATTCTTCCTGTGTCCCTCTGCTAATCAGTGAGCTGATAGCGAGGGAAGCTGATGTCAAGGCCGTGAGGGGTGCGCCAAGAAGTGATTACAACAAAGGCCGTTGATTCGAAACACGTGAGTGCACTTGAGAACGGTCGCGGAGGTGGCCATCACGCACGCTTAGCTAGTACTGATTGCTAAAGCCTGCTGGCGCTTGGCGGGCGGCTGTTGATTCTCCTGTGCGACTCGTCAGCCATGTATCCGCCCACAACTGAATGCGCGAGGCTTTCAGCTGTTGACCTAAAGTTTGATGGATGCATTACCTCTGAGGCGCTTCGCTTCTTGAGTGTGGTAGCACCATTCGCATTGAGCTGTCTCTTCTGTGGCTTCTGCGGTTTCTTCTCTCCCAGTTCAAATACATCGTCCGGCAGGTTAAAACTGTATTTTGATGAGCTATCACTCATCTCAAAGGCAATTGAACGTGCCTACCTCCGAACATGCTGAACTGTCAACGAGTTCAAGTCTGCTTCGTACTTGTCCCAGGAGGTGCATAAAGATTTGAAGTTATCCACTTGATACGATAAGTCGAGAGATTTGGCGCCTAAGCAGTCAGCGTGATCCACTCAATCATTAGGTGGCCAGATTCGCAAGTTATATTGCAGCATCGTTCATATTGGCATGCATACCTTCGGTCAGTGTGAGCCCAATGTAGTGCGTCGTAGTGAATACTTCGGTCGGTGCCGGGACTTGTTGTGCTGCAACTTTGGAAGAGTAATGGGCCGCTTCTCCACATCTCGACGGGTTTGTCTCAGAAGCAAGGGCCTCTGATTTTGTGTGTGACTCGGCACAATCCAGCCCAGATACCGCTTTCGCTCCCGTCTTATACATGATAATACCATTCTGATCCACCTTGGCCTCGACGTCCTGAGGTTTCGATGCGGTGGGAGTAGCAGCATCTTGGCCGTCGAGGTCGTTTACCAAAAAACTAAGGTTCCCTGCCTGGACCTGTTGTATCTCCTCGTCGTTCCTGCACTTGTGGCGACGTTCGTGGCCTTTGTTGAATGCATGGGCAAGCGCTATGGACTGATGCTGCTCCAGCCCCTGGACCAAAACACGTACTTTGGACTCGACATAACCTGACCAGATCTTGTGGGCTTCCTTGTCGGTGCTAGCGGTGATCACAGAAATGTAATATTTGTACCCTTGGGTGAAGAAAGTATGCTTGGTGAACAGTTCAGCCCAGATAGTTTTGCCGCTAATGATTTTGTCAGTAATGTCGCAACCGCGCTGCAACTCCTGCTGGATGACTGTCATTGCTGATCGCGTGATATTGTAAGTGGCGCACATGGAAGGATAGGCCGGGGTGATGACTGGCATGAGATGAAACTGATCTCCTCTATAGACCTAGAACGTATGAGTGTAAGCACGTCTTCACAGGTAGGCAGGCACGCGAAATCGATGGTGGAAGCCAACCTTGGGGTTCCAGACGCGGACTTGCAGGGGTCCACCTTCAACGTTCTTTAAAAGGACAGGCTGAGGCCACGGCCATCGGCGCATGATATGGAAGAATTTGTTTACGATAACCGAGCTGGCAGCTTTTGGATAGAGCTGACAGACGCGAGCGACGAGCATAGCCCACGCTACGCCACCAGGGAAGCCCATAATGTTGGCGTAGATCGCGCGTCGCTGAGCCCATAGCTTGATTGCTCGCAGGGCCAGTTTAAAGGTAGCCTCTTCGGGGACCAAGCTCAAAATCTCATCCGTTACCCGCGTGCCGTTCAGTGACCTGAGCTCAGCCTCGTCGAGCCCTCGGAGGAGACTGGAGTCCTTCACCTGGAAGTCCTTTGGCAACTGTTTTAGCATGGCAATGCGGGAGAAGATAAGGTCGATGCTGATGCCCCGAAACTCGAACTTGATGATCGGCACGAAAGCGTCGGCAACCACGGCCATGTCTGTGATGGCACCAGTCGGCGCCATCTCTTTCAACAAGTCCGGGAATATCTCGAAATAGTCGGCCCGGGTGACGTACTTGGGAGCTACAACGAGAGTATCGATATCGGAGCCAGGGCCAAAGACGCCCAAACGATAGCTGCCGTACGTAAATATCTGACCGCGGGCATCTCTGATCAAAGCGTCGTTGCCAGCTTCTCTTTTCCTAGCTACTCGTTTGACAAACTCGTCGCAAATCTGACGCAGCTGAGCAATGACCTGTTCTCTGAATGACACAACCGAAACATGTTAGCGACGGAGGAAAATTACTTTGCTGCGTATAGGGCAGACAGAGGTTAATTGCTTGCCTCTTGGCTGTTTCCGCAGGACTTTCGAACGTGTTCTGCTTCCGCAGCTCTTCAATCAAAGCTTGCGTCATTTGATTCTCTCCTTCGGTTGGCAGCGCTGTCGATATGGGCGGCGTCACGCCATAAGCTCTCTCTTCGCCAGCCATAGTGATACTTCGCTACAAATTTGGGTCGACAAGCGCGGCGAGCGAAACCCAGGCTGACGAGCTGTGCTGGGCGAAGTGAAGGCTGACAGCAACAAACTTCGGCAGTCTGGTAGGAAGGAGGCTTTTTGATGGGGAAATCAATAGGTTCTTTTGAGGAGGAACAGTATGGCGCTGAACCAGGCAGAAAGGAAATGAACCTGACCGTTCAGGATGGTCAGCCTGGTAAGTAGATGTGATAGCTGGTGGTAATCAAAAAGCGTTGATACAGATACGCGCAGGGCATCCCAGCAATAAACGCGTAGCTTACTATGCGTCTAAGGTTCATTGTAATTCATTAGTCGATATATGTAACATCATTCTCTAGTATCAATATAGTACTTCTCTATTACTAATAAAGCCTACCAGACTAGTTCTTAGTATACAAAATCGGCTTGAACATTTTAGATATCTTTAAAATTATTATTAAAGATATAATGCTTTAAATCTTAAAATACAAATTAATATAGAGATATATTGAAGAATTATTCTTTTTTTAATAAATAATAGTTATGAAAAAGAAAGAATAATATTGATATCTTGTGAGACTAAAGATTTAGGGCTTTATAAGTAACAAATTCAATAGAATATAACAAAGAAGATAATTTAAATCAATAAACTCTTATGTAATACTTAAAATACTAATTACTATAATCTAAAGAATAGTAAAATAAAGAGTAGCAAATAGTTATAAGTTTGCAAGTATTTAATGGAATTATAATTCTAAAGGCATATTCTATATTACTTTAGTTAGAAAGTATATAGAAATTCTATAGTAAAAGATAATTATAATTAGTAATAAATAGCATTTTGATTGAATAATTATTATTGAAAGTAATTAGAGATATTTAAGCATTATTAACTATTAAAAGTGAGAAACACATATAGTAATACTAATTAAGTTGAGAAGTTTACTTATTTATACTTTAAGATTCTATAAATAGAATCTTTACACTATATTGAAGTTTTATCGTAATATTGATTAATAATAATATTATTATTTTAGAAATTACTAATAGATATTCCCAGCAATTAGATATCAGTATTAATTAATTTAATTATTAGAATTTAAGATTCCAAAAAAGAAGTAATCTATAAATATTAAGAATAATATACTTAAGAAATAGAATTCCTATTAGTTAAACCTTAAATATTAATACTATTTCTATAGAGCTCACTTTATTTAAACTACTTAAAATAAAGCTTTTATTAATTAATCTAAAGGGTAATACACGCCGCCATACATAATCTTACTATATAGGTATAAACTAGTATTCTAGTTATTTATTATGATTATTATTATTACATTATATAATACGTAGCACTATATAAAGCTCTAAATCTATAGTATAGTAATTACTTAGTAATTACTACGTATTTAGCTACAGTTAGTACTAGGTACTTAATACTTATTACTAATAAGATATAGAAAGTATACTACTATATATATAGTAATGTGTATAATTACTATATACTTTATAATATAGTATAATTAATACTAGTAATCTTTTCTTTTTACTATATATCTTAATACCTATCTATTTATATAAAATATAGTATTCTTAGTAATTTATATTTTTTCGTTTTAATAATACTTAAATACCTATTTATCTACTCTATTTAAATTACCTATTCTTCTATTTAAATAGTTATATAGTTTTAATTAATAAATTACTTAAGGATATAATTTAAAATACTTTTTATAAAAGTATTAGTAATATTATCATCTCTATTAATCTACTATACTTCTTAAAGTTTATAGTATTTATATAACTATTTTAATATTATAATATTAATTATAAAATATCTTTCTTTAGTAGTACCAAGTTTTATAAAATACTTATAGAATAGATATAAATTAATATATATAATGATTAGGATTCTAAAGAGTTTTTAGTATCAGAAAATTGTTATAGAATAGTTTCTAGATATTACGTAAGTGCGTATAGCTATATAATCAGCCGTTCTATTACTATAAAAACCTATAAACAGTAATTACACATAGGAGCCTTCTTTCCTTATATATCTATATTTATTAAATAAAGCTACTTTTAGCTATTTATAAGACTAAAAAACGGCTTACCTAACTTAAAAAGTAGTACTAACTACTTATTACTACTTATTTTAAAATAAATAGTAGTATAATTAATATTAACCATTTGAGTAATAAGGCTATAGCTTTAACTTATTTTTTAATAAGGCTATTATAGCTATCTATAATAAAGTATTATAAGGCTATAGCTAAATTATATTGTTTTTACTAGAAGCGCTATAAGGTAAGAGCTATTCTATTATTAAGGGGAATAATACCTACTATATGTATTTTATTTATAGAACCCCCTTCTATTAGTTTGGGGAAGTCGGAACTTTAGGTTAAACAACCTTTTTCTTTAATTTCTTCTTATGAATTATATTATTTTTATTTCATTACTAATTAGACTAATTAGATAAACTAGATTAATATATAAACCTCAGCTTAAAAGTGGGGTAATAATAATAATACTATTATTTATCATTTATAGTAACTACTATAGCAATTAATACTACGGTAATTAACCCTATAGTAACCCTAATAGTAATTAATATTATTAATACTACTACCTACTAAATATAATACCTATAGTAGTTATACTACTTCTAATAATAATAATAGTTACACTTTTATACGATCTATATAAATACAAAGTAATAGAAGTTATACTTCTATATAAAACAAGAGTAGTATTAGTACTAATAGTACTAATACCTACTTTCTATATAAGTGGATTTATAATAGTAATAGAAATACTAACAATAAAAATAACAACCTAAGGCCCACTTTTACTAAAAAGTATATAATTCTAAAAACTCTAATAATAATATTTCTCATTCTAAAAGTAATATTGAAATAAATACTACTAATTATAATATACTTAGTAATTATAGTGATTATAATAATAATAATACTCCTAACGACTTTAATAATTATGTTAATAGAAATATAGCAAATACTAGTAATAGTAGTAGTTACTTGAAATATAATAATTCAGACTAAATTAGAAAGTAAGACTACAAAAGTATAACTTCTTTTTTTCAACTAGGGGTAATTATTATAGAATAGTTTCTAGATATTATATAAATATATATAGCTATATAATTAGCTATCCTATTACTATAAAAACCTATAAATAATAGTTACATATAGAAGCCTTCTTTCCTCACGTATCTATATTTATTAAATAAAACTACTTTTAGCTACTTATAGTACCAAAAAACAGCTTGCCCAACCTAAAAAGGCAGTACTAACTACCTATTACTACTTATTTCATAACAAAAATCTTCTTAAGGAATATAGTAATTATATAAATAGACTTTATACTAATTATTATAATATAAATCTCTAAAATAAATATACTCCTAATATTTCTTTTACTTTTTATAAAAGAATAATATATAGAATTACTATAGAAGTTAAATTAACCATTATTAATAATGATCTCTTAATTTAAAATTATTATAAATACTAATTAAAATAAGAAATTAGTATTATTAGCAAATAAACTGTTAAAAAAAGTATAGAACTATACTTTAAAAACGTTAAGTAGTATAAAGTTGAAATTATAATTAAAATATTTAATTTACTACTTAAGGTATTTATTAAATATAGTAGTATTATCACCTAAATGTTATTATTCTTATATTATATAGGAGAAGTTAAATAATATTTCAAATTAATATATTAAAATTGATATATCCCATATATATATATTTTCATATATACCTTCTTAAGTACTTTAGGTATTATATATATATTAACAAAAGTAAGCTCCTATTCTTAGTATATTTAATATAAGTAGAAAGTATTATTATCAAAAAATAAGATACTTCTATTCAATACTAGTAGTATCACCTTTAAGAAAAGTATTTTAAATTGCAGTTTAAATAAAGCTCTTTAAAACTCCTTATTTTTATAATATAAGAAAGTAGTATTTAAGAAGCTAAAAGTATCATTAGTTTATATACTTATAAAACTAAATATATTATTTTTAAAGTATAAAATAAAGAGGTATAAGGTATATATTAATATCTCTATTTATAATTACTCTTGATAGTATCTAAAGTAGGTTACCTATTAATAAGTACTAGCTTTAGTAAAACTATATAGTAATTTAATAATAATTATAATAGAACTTAGAAAGTTTTAATCCTTAAAGTATAAAAATAGTTGAACTATAATATACCTCATAAGTTTTATTTTAGCTTAAGTATAGGCTTATATAATATCTTAGAACTATATTATTATACTACTATACTAGAGGAGAATTAGGGCTATAGTTAAAATCAATTGCTAGCTACTTTATTAAATTATTAATAATTATATTAATATTCCAAACTTATTATTATTTCTAAAACTTTATATTATAAGTTTTAGCTTCTTATATATCTTATTAGTATCTTTATTCTTAATTTTATTAATAATATAGAACTTAAAATACTTATAATCCTTATAGAAAATAGAATTATACTAAATAATCTCTATAATACTATTAATAATAATATTCTTAACCTCCTTTTTAATTAACGTTTTAAATAATAAACCTAGTATTATAATAATACCTTTTTTATAGAAATTAAATATTAATATTATACCTAATTATTCTTTAGCTATAAGATATATCATAAAATAAGGCTTTTAACTATAGTCTACAAAGAATAAACTATTTATATATATTATACAACTTGAAGTAATTACAACTTTATTATACTTATATAGTTAAAATATTATATTACTAATTATTTAAATAGGTAGAGAATTATTATTATTAATAGTAGTAGTATTACCCTAATATATCATAATAATAATTTAGAGTATTAACTAAGTATTCTAAAGCTTTTTAAAGATAGCTATAAATGAAACTAAAGTATTACTATAGAAGTATATATATCTATAAGATATTAGATTTCTAGTAGTAGTAGTAGTATAAGCTTTTATAGATTTCTTATAGAAACTATTAAATATTAATAATATAATAATATATCTTAATAAGATCTCTTTATTATTCTTAAAGTATAGTTTTCTAACTATAGATTAAAACTCTTAAGAATTATAAAGAAATTTGAAAATATAGATCTTATTATATATAGTAAGAAAGTAATATAAGTTTTACTAATTATTTTTCTCTTTCTATATATATATAGGAAATTAAAATAAGAAAGTTATAACTTAAGAAATAGTAGAACTATTATATATTATAGACATAATATTAATAGTATATTAAATATAGTTATAATAGATTTCGTCTATTAGTTTATATGGAATATATACCTAAGTAATAATATCTAGAGAAAATATTAAATCTTCTATAAGATATAAATATATTTTAAAAGTAAGTAAAATAAGTATAGAGTTATTTAGCTTAAGGGTATTATTAATAGCTTTATATATTACTTGAAAATATACTTCTTAGGTAGTAGTAGGTATTATTTTATAATATATCTTATATATATTATATAAGAATATATAGTAGTATTTAACTTTACTAATACTATTATATATCTTGATTAAGATAATATAAATTATTAATCCTATTATCTTTACTTCTAATCTAAGGTTTTTAGATTTAAATATTATTTATAGTTATATTGAAGGTCTCTAATCTATTTAAAGTTATATGCCTCTTAGGGTCTCT
>QAPG01000282.1:0-28873 GCA_004366825.1 Colletotrichum spinosum | reverse complement strand
TAGCTATATTTAATATATTAAGATTATTTATTAATAAGAATAAGTTAAGTCTTATTACATTTATATAGAAATGATAAATTAGCTACTATTAATAATACAGAACCTTTATATTAGTAGTATAAAGTTTCGTCTTAGGGGTAGGTAGGATTTAGTAGGGATATATTAACGTTATAGATATTAAGGTTATAATAAATGTTAGTTATTAGTAATTAAATATCTTGAGATATTTGAATTATGTGTAGCTGTAAAGGTATAAAGGTATAAGGTTATTATAGAAAGAATTATTAGTTGTTTGTTATTAGTAAAAAGTTAATATGGGGTGGGTATACTAGCTATAGCTATAAGGGGTTTAGCTTTAAATTAACTAGGGGCTAGCTAAAGTATTTAGTAGGGGGGTAGGAGGGCTGAAGTTATACTTTAGGGGGTAATATATCTTCTAATAGTAATAATAGAGATCGAGCTATTAGCCCCTCCTATATAATAATATAATACTATAATTCTATAATATTATATAGGTTTATACTTAAGTCAAAATAGAGCTTATAAAGTGTATTATAATTAAATTACTTTTATACCTTAAAGATTAATACCCCCTAGGCTTTATTATAATTATTATTAAATTACTATATAGCCTTATTAAGGTGAGTACTTATTAATAAGTAATTTATTCTAAGTATTACAATAAGTAGTTATAAATAGAAATATTGATTTATAATTTATATTCCTTCGTCTTATATTTTGAAAATAATACTTTTAGCTTTATAGATATAAAGACTAATAATATGTTTAACCTCTTAGATACTACTTTTTTATATTATAAATATAAAGAGCTCTAAAAATCCTTATTTAAAGCTAAACTCAAAATAGTCTTCTTAAAAGTAGTACTGTTAGCGTTTAATAGAGATATCTTATTATTTAATAATGACACCTTCTCCTTATACTAAAAGTACTAAAGGTAAAAGCTTATTTTTGTAGATATATATATAATACTTAAAGTATTTAAAAAGGTATATATTGAATAATATATATATAAAGGATATCGTATTTCGATATACTAACCTAAAGTATTATTTAACTTCTTTTATACTATATAAGAATAATAACCCTTAGGTAATAATACTACTATATTTAATCAATATTTTAAATAGTAAATTAAATATCTCAACTATAGCTTTAACTTGATACTTTCTAACCTTTTTAAGATGTATTTATATACTTTTATTTATAGTTTAATTACTAATAATACAAATCTCTCGTCTTAATTAAGATTTATAATAATCTTAAGTTAAGAAACTACTATTAGTAATAGCTAATTTGACTTTTATAGTAATTTTATATATTATCTTTTTATCAAAAGTAAAAGAGTTACTGAAAGTCTATTTATTTTAGAGATTTATATTATAATAGTTAATATAGATTTTGCTTATACTATAATTATATCACTTAAGAAGATCTTCTAATATTGAAAACTCCTTCGGACTTTAACTATTATGTATACTAATTTATACTCAGTTTCTAACTACTTTATTAAATTTAATATTACTAAAGAGAAATACCTTATAATTAATATTATAACGTTAAAGTAATTATATAAATACTATAAACTCTATAAGATATATTAAATTAATAGAGATAATAATATTACTAATACTTTTATAAAAGGTATATTGAATTAAACCTTTTAGAGATTTATTAATTTAAACTATATAACTATTTAAATAAAAAGATAAGTAACTTAAGTAGAATAAATAACCAAGTATTTAAGTATTATTAAGGTAAAAAAATATAGATCGCCAAAGGTACTATTTATTATATAAATAGATAGGTATTAAGATATATAATAAAAAGACAAAGTTACTAGTATTAGTTGTACTATATTGTAAGATATATAGTAATTATACATATTACTATATATATAATAGTATGCCTTCCGCACCCTACTAGTAATAGGTACTAGATTCCTAGTACTAGCTATAGCGAAATATATAGTAATTAGTAAGTAATTACTATATTATAGATCTAAAGTTTTATATAATATAGAAATAACAATAGTAAATAATTAGAATATTACTTTATACTTATATAATAAGATCACATATAGCATGTATTACCCTCTAGATAAGCTAACAACTACCTTATATATAATATAAGATATTAAGTTTAAAACAATAATTATAAAAATATAGATCTTTATCTTAAACATATTATACAAATTCTTACTATATTTTATGTCTTTATTATATAATTCTATAAAGTCTATAGTATATTTAATTCAAGTATTACTAAAGAGGTAATAGAAATAATATGTAAAAGGTATTCAAATTACTTTACAAACTAAATATTATGATATTTATAATATATTTCCTGCATATAGAGAAACTCTATACTCAAAAGACTATATACTAATAAGATTAATAAAAGAAACTAGAATCATAATACTACTACTAAAAGTATACAAATTGGTTAATTATATTATTACTATCCTTCTTTAATTATTTGTCAGAAAGGTATTATAGGTTCTATTGAATAGGTTTTAGATTTAGTTTTATAGAGAGGTAGTTTAATATACTACTTAATAGATATAATATTTTTAAACAACTCTAAAAAGTAGTTAAAGTTTATTCAAAGAATTAGGAATTATTTCTTAAAGTTTCAAACATAATCATTATTCTAATTATTAGAATCTTCTTATTTAAGGAATTAATTCAGGATTTTATAAATATAGCTACTATTTATATTAATTCCAACTTTATAGTAAATAAGGTAATTTCAAAAATGGTAGACTATTATGATATTATTAAGCTATTATAATAATTCAGATTCTTCTATAAAATTCTTCTAGAATATTCAAAAGAATCTTTAGCTATATATCTCCATATATTTATAGAAAGCTACACAATAAGTAAGGAAAGTCAAAATTCTAGAGGTATTATTTCTTATTAGATTATTATAATTAATCTTTTGAATATTTCCAAAGAAGTTAAAATTTATATAGAAGAGGAGGTTTATAGTTAATATAATACTTATACTTAATATTAAATAATAATAACATTAGGAGTATTTGAAAAAAGCTTTTCTTTTTTAAAAGTAGTATTGAATATTATTATTAAAATTAAGAGTTATATAAATTATAATAGGATTATTATTTTTAGTTAGATCTACTTAAAAGAAGAATGAAGAATTTCTCAAGACGTTATATAGATCTCTTAAGAGTAAGAAACTAGGGACATTATAATTCTTAGTATTATAGAAGTTAAGTAGTATTTTAAAAGACTTGTTATATTTAATAAATACTTTCCAAGTAGTAAATATTAAAGGTTTTTTAAGTTAAATCTTAGCATTATTGTATAGAATACTTTAGATTAATTTCAGTTATAATAAAAACTCATCAAATTGAGTTTTAATAATACTTTCTTTAAAAAGTTAATATATAGTTTAGAAACTTCTAATAAAATCCGAAAGTAGAAAATAATTTAAAGTATCTAAATAATAAATCTCACAATCCCTTATCTTATATAAACTTTCAGTATAGAGTTTTATAATTACTTCTTCTATTAGAATAGGTTTTACTAAATTATAGTATAGTAGTAATAAAAAACTTAACTACTAGTTAGTATTAATTCGTTTAAAAAGTAATATATATTAGATATAATCTTACTGCATAAATATAAAGTAGTATTCTAGTTATTTATTATTATTATTATTATATTATATAATATATAATACTGTATAAAGCTTTAGATCCATAGTATAAGAATTATATACTAATTACTCTATATCAAGTTATAACTAGTATTAAGTACTTAGTATTTATTATTAGTAAGGTATAAAAGATATATTACCATATATATAGTAATACGTATAGTTACTATATACCTTACCGTATGGTGTAACTGATAATAACTCTGTACTATAGTTAGTTTATATATATATTTCTATTAAAGTGTATATATAATTAAGTACTATAGGTTTAATCTTATCATTTAGAAGTCCTAAAGTAACTCTTTATTTAATATATTAAGGTTTCTTGAATAAATAAGCTAACATAACTATCATAGACTTTTATAAGAGAATATTAGGATTATAGTTATAATATATTTAAAAGCTCATAACGGTCAGTCGGGTATGATATAATCTATATATTTTAATATAATATTGCACTTATTCTAATATCTAAAGAACTTCTATTTCTATTATTCTAATAGAAGTAATAAGAAGTTCTACGATATTTCTATATGAATAAATCGTATAAACTTGCTCCATAAATGTAAACGTATTTTATCTTTTTGACACTTGTGATTCTTAAGTAAATAAGGTAAATATCTAAAGGTTTATTTTTTATAGGTTATTAGAAGTAGTTCAAGCTATATTTACTATACTTATAGTGTTTTATATACTATAGCTATAGTAGCTTATATATTATAGTTATATTATAGTATATATTATACTTTAGTTTATATATTTGGTTGTAGTATATTATACTATATAACTAAAGTAGCTTATATATTATACTAAGATATATATACTATAGTTATAATATACTATATATTATAGTTATAATAGCCTATATACTCTAGCTATAGCTAGAACTCTAGTAGTATTATAACTATAATTAAAGTTCTAAAGGAAACCTTCTATATAAGAACCTCAATACTTCTATGAATTATAGTTAGAAAAAATTCATTATACTATTAATTAAATTACCATTTCTCCTTCTATTCCATCATTATTATTAAGAATACTTTGCAAAGTCTGTATATTAAGAGAATTACTTTTATTATATCATATTTCTTTTAACTCTATAGTTATCTATCATAATAACTTAACATTTAATTTAGCTATGTATCTATTTATTCTAACAAATTATAAACCTAGCTTTTTTTAATTTGGAAACTCTGTATTTTATTCTTTAAGAAATTGCTTTCTTATTTATCCATAAAAGTTGAGTATTATAATGAAATTTATAGAAGCTTCTACCTTTTTACTATTTTTATAGAAACTGAATACTTTATTAGAATTACTTTAAATTTATTAAGAATCAACTTCATTTAATAAGTTATTTCACTATCTAAAAACCAAATTTTCTACTTATTTTAATCTTTTTTGATTGTTTAGATATTTGAGATTTATTGTTTATTCTTTATTAATTATTGATTTAAATTACTCTTAATTCTATTGCTTCTTGAATTTCAAATGCTTCTAATAGTAAAAAGACTAGTATACATAGAAAATCAACTCTTTTATCTTAAGTTTTACTTCCATATTTAATCAATATCATAAAAAAGGAAAGAAAATACTAAGATGTAATTCTAACTTTTAGATCTATTCTTTAAATTGTATCTTTATTTTAAATGGGAATAAAAGAATGCTAATCTTTAATTTCTATCTTTTTAGAAAATACTATGTTCTTTTATACTATATATTGTAAGACTTTTATCTCTATTTAAAAATATCTTTAAAATATATTTTTCTTATATTGTTTTTAATATTAATAGAATAGATATTTCTAAAAGGATTACTATTTCCCAATCAGTAGGAAATAGAACTTACAAAGCTTAGCCTATTTATATTGAAGTTTTATTTATTAGAAAAGATATCGTTATAGATGTTATTTAGCGTATTAAGTTTTAAAATACAAATAGAAGTAAAAGAGTTCTAAGTTATATATAGCTATATTAGAAGAATAGTTCTCTTTAGATAATTAAAAATAACATAAAGATTTACTTAAATATTAAAGTACTTATAAAACTCTATAAACCTTTAGGACTTACTAATATATTATTAAAATATAGAGATTTTGAAATACTATTTTGAGGAATTTTAATACTAAAGAAGAATTTCTAAATACAACTAAAAGGCTAAATAATACTCCATACTATTATAAGTTAGAATTGTTTAAATAAGTATTTATAAAATATATTTCAAATAGGTTTAGTTCTAATTATAAAGGTTCCATTTTCCTTATGATTTCAAGCTTTAGGGCTAGTAAAAAATGGATATTTTAGACTCTATATTCTCTAATTTATAGACAAATCTAGAAAAAGAAATAACACTTTAGTTAATTATATTAAAGATATCTAGAAAAAGAAGAATTTTAGAATTCTTAGAAGTCTACATTAGAAATAGACAATAACTTCTTTTTTCAATCTATAACAAGAAATACTTATATTAAAAGAATTAAACTTATCTTTATCTAAAGAAAGTTCTAAGTTGGTAGAAGAATATCTTAGTAAGAATAATAGTAAAAGTAAAAAAGAATTCTAAAAGAAGACTTTAGAATCTATTAATATCTTTATAGATAGAACTAAAGAAAGCAATGAAATAAAAGATAGATTATTAGAAAGTAAAGAAAGTCCTAAATCTAAAGACTTGTTTTCTGAAGATATAAGTGTTAATATGTTTTCTAGAAAGAATAATATGTTTAGAGATATAAGAGTTGTCCAAAAGCTCTATATAAAAGGCTCTAGGTTTTTCAATTAATTAATAGCTTATCATAACTTCTCGAACTTTAGTCAAAAGTAAAACTATAAAGATGTTTATTTTCCCTTAGATATAACTACTATTAATCTTATAATTGAAAACAAATTTAATGTATTTAATATAAGATTAGTTTTGAATTGAATTAAATAGGGAAATACTACAAATTTAATAGTTAGAATAGTAAGTGATTGAAAGATATCTCTATAAAATTAAACTTTTATATAAAAAGAAGGTTATTATATTCTAAAACTAAGAGTTAATTCATTGTCTTAAAGTAAACGTGGTATAATAGAAATTATATTAATCTTCTAGAAATATTCCATATTGAATAATATGGAAAGAAATTCTATTTTAATAGTAAGATTTGAGAGAAATGATTTATATAACTTTAATATTTCGGTTTTATAGAAGAGCTTATTCTTTTATTAAGATATTATAAAATACTTGGTTTTTATATAGCTCTTTAGATTATATCAATATAAAAGCTATAAATAATTTGACGAATAATGATTTAAATTTATCTTAAAACATGAATAAAGTAAATACTCTTTCCATTTATAAAACCTATATTAGAAGAAGGTTACTTATTAATAATAAGAAGGATAATAGAAAACAAAAGTACATCCTTTAATATTAAGATTAGATTAGTTCCAATTGATATAGACTTATAACTCTTATAATATATAACAGATTGAATAGATTTATTTTATTTATCAATAAACTGACTAGCTTTACTTGGGAAACTTTATTAAAAGCTAAGTTAGCTCAAGAAGTTTCAAAATCTTTCTTGAATTTTAAGGAATTAATAAATAATGATAATAATAATAGAAGAAGAATAAAAGAATATAATACTGATAGAAGTAATGGATTTGTTGGTAAAAGAATGAAAGATATTTGTTCTCATTTTAGTATTATTTATAATATTAACCCCTTTCATATTTATATACCTGATAGTCTAATGGAAAGAGTAATAAAGACTCTAGTAAATAAAAATAGAATTCTAATTTATTATTTAAATTTATCTTATTATTGATAAAGAGATAGTTTAATAGCTCCTATATATATACATATAAAGAATAGAACTCCTTATAGCTTTATTTACATTAAGATTCTGTATAACTTCAAAAATTAAGTAAAACTCAATATTTATAGTATTAATATATAGAGGAGTTTCTATTATTACAAATATAAAGATCCTAATATTAGAAAATTAGATAGAAGAACTTATAAAGAAGCTATTATAACCATTAGAAATAATATTCATAAACTTCAAAGTTTTAATAGAAGGAGAACTATATAGTTTAAAGATATTAAGATCCTAGAGAATTCGTTTTATATTTTAGAAAAAGAGTTATCTTTATCTATTCATTTAGAAAAGACTTTTAATAATTATAAATCTAATTAACTATATAATAATATTATTTTAAATCTAAATAACTCTAATTCTAATATAAATTGAAATAATGTTAATAATAATAACTCGTTAATAAACCCTATTACCAAAGTTCAAGAAATAAGTAGAATAAATCTAGAGGAAAGTTCAAATATTAAAATCACTCAAAATCATAAAATATCAGAATGAAATATTGATACAAGAATAATATCCAGGGGAAATCTAACCTATATCTTTATTTACTCATTATATTAATTAGAACTAAGGAAAGTTAGAAGAACTATGAGAAAAATACTTTTTTACTAATTTTAACTATTCTAATTTAAATAATTATATAGAATTAGAAAGGATACTAATAAAAATACCTAAAGGTCTTATGTTTTCTTCATTAATAAAATAGAAAAACTTACTTCTTTTATTTAAATATTGAAAATCTTTGGATATAGAAATTAGAATCTAATAGTAATAAAAAGAATAGGATTAATAAAATCTATAAATAATTAGAAAATAATATTAATATCTATGATTCTAATTACAAATATTAGTATTCTAAGAAGTAGACAGGTTTATAAATTAAGGATAAATAGTATAACTAAAAAAACTCTATATAAAACTAAATAGATAGTTGAAAACTATAAGTAAAATCTAAGTATTAATTATTTAGAAACTTTTAATACTACTTATAACCCTGAAAGTTAGGGATATATAATAAATCTTTCTACTTATTTAGAATAGATTTCAATATAAGATAATATTATCATAATGTTTACTTATATTAATACTAATAAGTTTATATATATATATATTTACTTACTAGACCTTATTTCAAAATTAAAAAGATATGTTTAGAATTTCATCTGAATATAAATATAAGTATTTATAAGAATAATAAAGACTATATTTTTATTTTTGGATTAAATAAGGTATTATATAGTTAAAAATAGAATTCCTAACTTTAATATAACTATCTAGGAGATTTCTTTATTTAGTAGGATTTGTTATTTCTTTTTATAACAAAGTAGTTCTATTTTAAATAGAAACTACATATACTTATTTTAGTTTAGTTTATAAAAACCAAATTACTAATTACTCATAAGTAAGAATAGCTAGTTATATATATAATTCTCTAAAATAAAGTATATAAATTTAAAGCTTAGAAGAACTTTTACTTTTTTAATGATAATTTATCTATAAGCTAAAAGGAAGAAATAGTTATTATTAATGAGAATAAATATACTAAGAGACCCAATAGAAAGTGTACAGAAGAGAATATTTATAAATTTAAAATCCCTACAAATAATAATTTCAGATTACTTGAAAATAAAGAAAGGTTTGAAAATCTAATCTTCTAAAATCTTCATAACAAATAAGAGTTCCATTATATTTAGTTCTAGACATAAAGCTTAGTTTTATTTTCATAATAATAACTTATTCTTAGTTTAATTACTATTTTTATAAGAATTACATTTTAGTTTTTAATTATAAATCAAGTTATTTCAATAATAACAAAGAGTATAGAATTACCTATAATAATAGGAATATATTTTCTATTAGGAAAACTATAAGATATACTGATTGATATTTAATTAGAGATTTAAATAATAAACAATCCACTTTCTCTGACACTTTCTATTTAAAAAGAAATAATATGATTATTAAAGCTTTTATTATGAAAATAGAAATAATAATTGTATATATTTATAAATTTAAATATATAGTTTTATTAGATATTTATAAACAAGTAATTTTGTTATATTATAATTATAATTATATGTATTTAAAATCAAAACTGTCTAAAATTATAAAATAGAAGACTTTCATAGATATTTTAATAATAAAACGATTGCTTCAAAGTCCTAAGTCTTATAGCAAAGTCAAATATATAAGTAGAAAATATTATTTTATAAGAGATTTGTTTTAGAAGTAGAAATATCTTTATAATTTAAATAAATAAAAAGAATAATATAATAGACTCTTTTATTGAATCTTTAAGTTCTATAAAATTGAAATAAGTTTTATTTAAATCTAAAAAAGGATATCCTAAAAAGTCTTCTATTTTACTTTTAAGAGATTTTAAGTTTTATCATATTATAGTTTTGTCTCTTTATATTTTATTGGATCTTAAAACGTTTCATATTAGTAAGCTATATATTAGTGAAAAATATTTTATAGGGGAATATTACATTTATTCTAATTTCAAAGAATTTCTATTTATATTATTCTAATGGAAGTAATAAGGAATACATAATATTTCTATATAAATAAATTATATATAATTTTCTCTATAGATACTTACTTGTTTCACCTTTTTATTCTCAGTAGGTCTTCAATAAATAAGGTAAATATATAAAGGTTTATATTTTGTAGAATATTACAAATGGTTTAAACTATGTATACTATAACTCTATAGCTATAGTAGCTTATTATTAGGAATAATATACTCAAGAAGCAAAGTTTATACTAGTTAAACCTTAAGTATCAGTATCTTTTCCATAAACTTCATCTTATTTAAACCACTTGAAATAAAACCTCATATAATATACTTACTTAGTTATATTTAGATATATAGAATACATACTAGATTCTACTTCCTAATTAATATATAATAATTAAAAGTCTTATAAGACTAAGAATCTACTAAGCTAAATATATATATTATAACAATTTAATATATTTCAAATACTAAGATATCTACTAAACATACCTCGTTTTTAATCCTTACAAAAGCTAATTAGTAACTTACCTAGTATAATACCTTTTAAATAAAAACTAAAAGCTACAATCTATAGAATTAATTACCTTAATTCTAAAATAACTACTTATTAAAGCTTTCTTTTAAAGCTTCTTTGAGAATTACGCTTAAATGATATTCTAAAAATTAAGTAATACTAATAAACCCTTGAAATACTTAAATTAATATTCTTAAGAATTCTACTCCTATAAAAGTAAACTATGAAGAAAATTCATAACTGTTAGTAAATACTACTATAAGAATTTATATTTAATATATTATAAACTTTACATAAAATATCTCAAACTCCATATAACTTTCTACAATCTCTAAATTTTAGTAGCTTGAAAATACTAATATAAATAATTAAATTAAATCTATATACCTGCTTGATGTAGTAGGTTAATATCTAGCTAGCTCTTACTCTTATAATAAGAATAATAGGTTTGAATTTTATAGTAAGTAAGTATAACTAGTAGTTATATCTTTTTTAACTATATCAACTATATAATAATTACTACTAGCTACTAGCTCCTATTATTAGCTATTTATGATTAGTAATTATTAATACTTAGTAATAAGTACTGCTAGCTAGTTAGTATTAGTATTATTTGACTATAATCTTGTGAAATATAATTCTAATAGATATAAGTATCTATATACTTTCTATTTATTAGTTATTATATTAACTAAGTATATTTACTACTTAAAGTTTTCTCTATTTAAATAGTTCTTTAGTGCTAGTAGTATCTATAGAGTAAATAAGGTAAGAGCTAACTATTAGGTATAGCTTCTTTTAAAAAGTCCCGAGAGGCATATGACTTCAAATAGATTAGAAACCTTTAATATAACTAAAATTAGATCTATATAATACCTTAAATCCTTAAATATATAAGTAAAATACTCTAGTACTAAGATTACTATATAAAGGAAAATATAGTAATATAAACTACTAACCTCTATAATTACTTTAATATTATCGATAACTTATACTTCTAAAATGCTATTTTAGTATACTACAAGATACTTTCAATTCCCTAAACCTAAGTATTTTATGATATAAATAATACTTAAAATATAATTCTAGAGATAGTAAAATATTATATATCAAGCTTAAATAATCAACTATATATCTTTTATTACTCAACCATGTTAAATTCATAATCGTATTATTTGATTAGCTTCCTTACTAATTAAATCTTATATGTAAAGCTATATATTAATGGTTTATAGGTATTTAGACTTTATACCCTTAAATAAAGTTATTTCAACTATTCTGAAAATAATATAATATTTCTCTAAAGCTTGCTTATGTAGTAAAATTAACTGTAGTACTTTTACCATTTTAAAAATATATTATATATTCAGCTTCCTACTTAGTACATAGCTTTATATAATGCTAAGCATAAAGTCTTTATAATAGGAAAAGATCTAGTAGTATACTATAGCTTATATATATCTCTATAAGTGAGTAGAATGAAAAGAACCTCGTAGTATAGTATTTAATTCAGATCTAGTTCTAATTTAGAATCATATAAATATTATAAAGTAATAGAGTAATAATTAGGTATACAGACTTATTAGTATAAGCTGTATAATAGTCTTAGTAATAACTTTAAAATTTCCAACTTACTATAACAATACTTATAATGTTAACTTATATTAGAATACTATTAGTATATTGTAATAATACTAGCCTTATAGATAAAGAAAAGCCATAAGTTACTATAAACTAGCTTTCTCTTCATCTTTTAATATATTTAAACTCATAGCTATCTATAATAATACTACTATAAAAAGTAATAATAAGAAGAATAATAAGACCTATTATGATACTTAACTCTTGTAGCCTTGATATAAATATTGAAATTATTAAGATTATTAATAATTATAAGGATTATAACTACTTTTATAAAGCCTTAAATAAGCTAGTGTTACATAAAGGTAACTTTATTCCTTTCTTGAGTCCTCTTAGGATAGTTAAAAATGAATTTAACTTCGAAATGTTACTAAAAGATAAAGTTATTCATATAACTAAGAAATATAAAAATAAACAAATAAAAAAGAATCTAATATTTAAAAGGAAGATTTTTAGTAATAATTCTAATTACTTTAAATATATATTAGAAGTAGCTTGTTAAGTACTTCTCTGTGTTTCTAAAAAGATATATATATGTTGAAATCTATTTTACTTATTAACTAATAGTTAGAAGAGCTTAAGATGGTATTGTTAATAAGATAATTTAAAGTTAGAGATATTGTGTTATATACTATTAGTATAACGCTATTATATAAAATTTAAAGATTTAAAGTAAGTATAGCTATAGCGGTTAGTATAGAGTAGGTTGGGGTATGGATTCTAGCTAGGTATTAAATATTTTCTATATAAAGTGAAAGGCTTTCAATATTTTAGTAGAAATCCTAATTACTATTTTAAATATCTAAGAAAATAAGAAATCTTTCTAGAGTTCAGATAAACTTTTATATCTTTTAAATATAAACTAAATTATGCTTAAATATATTACTTTTATATATACCTTTAATTAACATATAAAAGCTAAGTATTAAACATTTTGACTAAAGAAAGAATTAAATAATTACTAGCTTTAGATCTAGATTCCTTAAGAGAATTCAGACCTTTAGACAATAGTAGTTATATAGCTAGTCTTTTAGTTAAAATACCTGTAATGCTGGATAATAAATATGCTATAAAGAGAGATCTTGGTAAATATTTTTAAGACTCTTTTATTTCTAATTTCAATACTTTAGTTTATATATTATTAAATATAGAATAATCTATAATCTTTTAAAAAGCCCTTAGTATATTACATATTTAGCCTCCTAGTTAGTAGGTAGCTTTACACAACGCCTAATATAAAATCTCTATAATAGAAAAAGAAACCTAGTAATAAGCTTTAGCTTATATATATCTCTATAAGTAAATATAGTAAAAAGAAATTAGTAGTATAGTATTTAGTTTAGACCTAGCTTTTGTTAGAATAGATAGATAGGTAGGTAAATCAACAGTTAAGTTATTACTATAGATAACTATAAAATCAGGAGAAACGTAATATGATAAAAATAGGTTTCTCAATATGAGGACTTATTTAGAATATTTGTAATAAGTATAGTTAAATAGAGGGAGAAATAGTGATTTAATAAATAGTATGATTAACTATTTCTAATTGCTATTTATAGAGATACTAAGGTTCTTATATAGAAAGTTTAGTTTAGAGTTCTAGTTATATTACTAGAGTTCTAACTATAGTTATAATATATAAGCTACTAGAGCTATAGTATATAGGGCGTTATAATTATAATACATATATATTTTAATATAATATATTGACTACTATAGTTATAATATGTAATATATTATAACTATAGTATATAGGCTAAAGTATAATATATATTATAGTATAACTATAGCATACTAGTTACTATAGCTATAGTATATAATATATTATAACTATAGTATATATAGCTTGAACTACTTCTAGTATCCTATAAAAGAATAAACCTATATACCTTTACTTTATTTACTTAAAGACTACTGGGGGTAAAAAAGTAAAATAAATATATATTTATAAAGCGATTGTTATATTATTTATTTATATAAAGATATTATAGAACTTCTTATTTTTTCTATTAGAATAATAGAAATAGAAGTTCTTTATATATTAGAATAAATCTAATATCCCCTTATAAAGTATATTTTATAAATATACATCTTATTTATATAAGAATTTATACAACTTACTTAAAGGTCAAAAGAGAAACATTATATAAAGTTATACAATTTAAACCTTATAGAAGGTCAAAGAAGAAAGATTTTTAAGATATCTTATTTTGAAATTTAAATAAAATATATTTTATCAAGTCTAAAGATTTAGTTAAGATAGTAGATATATTATCTTCTATATTTATATAATATATAAAAGTATTTTTATTTCAAATAAAAGTTCTTCTAAAATGATATCTTATATCTATGTATTTTACTTTTCTATAAAACTTAGGATTTTTAGCTAGCTTTTTAACTACTAAATTATTTATAAACACTTTAGGTTTTTTGATTTGAGATAAGTTTAATTTTGAATTGATATCATTATAATTATAATAGAAATAAGTTGCTTCTCTATAAATATCTAATAGAACTATATATTCAGCTTTATAAATAGACAAAACTACTATATTCTATTTCATAGTAAAGTAATTCATAATATTACCATTTCTTTTTAAATAGAGAATATAAGAAGAAGTAGATTTTCTATTACTTAGATTTCTTATGTAATTTGAATTAGTATATCTTATAATATTCTTAATAGAAAATATATTTTTACAATTATTAATAAATCTATATTCTTTATTATTCTTTAAATAACTCTATATATAATTAAAAGTTAAAAAATGACTTTTATTTAAATTATGAGTAAATTGAAAATAAGCTATTATTAAAAAAGCAACATTAGGCCTTATTTCTAAAACTTAATATAATAAAGCTTCTATTTCTTATCAAAGTTTTGAAATATCTTTTTCTAAAGTATTTCCTTTATTTTTAAGTAATTTGAGATTATTATCTATAGGAGTTTTAAAGTTATAAATAGTTTTTCATCTATATTTTTAGTAATCTCCTTAGTATATTTATTGTAATTAATAGTAATTATTCTTTCGCTTTTATTAATAGATAAATTATAACTAAGAAAAGTAGAAAGCTCCTTTAAATTCTAGATTTTAATATTCTAGTTTAAAGAATTATATATATAATCAGCTATTTTCTAACTATTAGCAATTAGTAATATATTATTAATATAATAAGTCAAAATAGCTATATAAAGCTTTTTCTTAAAATAAGAACTGATCTATTATAAGGAGAAATAATAGATTCTATTAAATAAAGAATATCTTTTAGATAATTATACTAAAGTTGAGGATTCTATTTCAGACTATATAATACTTTATTTAATAAGTGAATAACAATATACTCTTTATTATTTCTATCAATATTTATAGTTACATTTAAATTAAATTCTGAAGAATTCTTCTTAATACTAAAGTAAAATTTAGTTAGTAGATAAATATATATAGATTTATTAATATTAATATAGATAAATATTATAGTAATCTTATATAGAAGGGGCTAATAGCTCACTCTCTACTATGACTATTTGTAGATATATTACCCCCTGAAGTATAACTTTAGCCTTCCTACCATCCTAATAATTACTATAGCTAGCTCCTAATTAATCTAAAGTTAAACCCCTTATAGCTATAGTAGTTAGTATACTTATTTTATATTAATCCTTTCAATAATAAATAACTAATAAATCCTTCTATTATAACCTTACGCCTTTATACCTTTATAACTATATATAATTCAAATAGCTTAAGATATTTAATTACTACTAATTCTAAGTATTCTATTTAAATATTTATTATAACCTTAATATCTATAATCTTAATATCTTTTAGATTAGACCCTACCTACTCTTAAGATGAAACTTTATACTTTGAATATAAAAGTTCTCTACTATTAATATAAGTTAATTTATAATCTCTATATAATTATAATAAGATTTAGCTTATTCTTATTAATAAATAATCTTAATATATTAAGTATAGTTAATACATAAATAATACTTATATAGATATAAAACTTGTAGTATAATTGGATAGGTTTTAAAATTCCTATAATTATATTACTTTAATATTTTGTAATATCTAAAACCTAATACTATAAGAAGCTTTTAATATTAGGATATTATCTAATTAATACCTAGTCTCTGAAATCTTTAGTCTAATATAGTAATTTATAGGATAATTAGATAATTTTCTTTTGAATATCTAAAAACTACTTGTTAATTATAATATTTAGAATAACTATATTAAAGTTGAGTCTAATATACTAATAGTTTTAATTATAATAACTATAGTTAGATATTTTTATATTTATCCTATAGTTTTTTCTTTATTAGTAGCTATATAGATTTCAAAGAGATTTTAAATCTATTATAAACGATATAGAAGAGTAATAAGTTATAGAATACTTAGTTCTTAGTATTTTATTTTATCTTATTTTTAAGAAGTTTAAAAAAGTTCTTAACTTTAAAATCTTAGTAGTTACTTTTAGTTATAGATATTAAGTTCTAATCTTAATAAAACTCTTTCTAATTATTACTATGAAGTCTTCTACTACTATAGGATTAAATATTAAAACTAGAGGTATAATTATCTATAATAATAAATAATTTCATTACTGTTTTAACTAGTTATAAGCTAGTATTAGTATAAATATTATTATTAGGTAACATTTACAGTTACATCTATATATAAAATAAAGAACTTAGATACTATTCCAAATATAGAGCAAAAGTAACTTTTTTAACTAGTTATAAGCTAGTATTAGTATAAATATTATTATTAGGTAACATTTACAGTTACATCTATATATAAAATAAAGAACTTAGATACTATTCCAAATATAGAGCAAAAGTAACTAAATAGCAATCTTATTATATATTAGAATCTATCCTAAATAAATAGAAAGAATTATAATATATTTCTAACTTTTAGACTTATAGATAATATTAAAGGTTTCTAAAGAATTAATACCTAAATATTAATTATAGCTTTAAGCTAACTATCTAGCCTTATATATAGTTTCTTTAGTTATATTGTTTAGGTTTAATTTATAAACCTATCTATTACTTAGAATATTAATATTTCTAATATTAATAGTAAATAGAAGTATTATTTTCTAATCATTTATAGATTCTATTTATTCTATTTCTTTTATTATAACTAGAATCCAGTTTCTATACCCAGGAGATTTGAATATTTAAGTAAAGAAAGTAGGTTTTTCTACTTTATTTACTAATAATGTATAATAAGCTTAATTATCTTTATTAGTATTTTTATATAATTTTATATAACTATTTAAACTAAAATAGTCTAAACCCATAGACAAAAGCTCTCTTTATAGGTTTTATAGTCTTTTTTAGCTTTATCTAATATAGTAGGTAAATCAATATATAGGTTAGATTTTCCCTGAATATTACTATTATTTCCTATATTTAATTCTAATATTGTATTATTTCCAGTCATTTCAGTACTTGAGTTTCCTTTTAAAATTGTTCTAGTTATTTCTTAAACTTCGGTAGTTAGATTTATTAAAAGGCTATTATTATTATTAGTATTTTAATCTATATTAGAATTAGATTTATCTAGATTTAAAATAAGATACTTATCAAACTAACTAAACCTATAATTATCAGAATTCTGCTCTAAACTAATAGATAAAAATAACTCTTTTCCCAAAGTATAAAAAAGGTTTTCTAGGATTTTTACATATCTAGACCATATAGCTCTCCTTTTATTAAAATCCTAAGTTTTATAAGTATTATTTCTATAAGCTATAATAGCTCTTTTATAAGTTTTTATATCTAATTTCTTAATATTAGAATCTTTATTTTTATAGTAAAAGAAACTACCCTATACTTTAATATTATTAACATTAGGCTTTACTTTACCTTTTAAATTTTAGAGAATCTTGAAAACTTATAGAACTATAAGGAGTTGTATTATATATATATATTGAAGTTATTAAAATATCCCCTTATAAATAATAAGATAAGTTTAAATAATAAATTAGAGTTCTAATTTTATTACCTAAAGCTCTTATTATTCTTCTTATGAAACTATTGAATTCATAAATATAAAGAAGTCTAATATTATAAATAATATTACAATAAGAATAAATATCTTTTATTCTTTCATTAATAAACTTATTACTTCTATTAATATCAAGTTCTTTTAGCTTTCTCTTACTATTATTATTATTTACTAACTCTTTAAATTTGAGAAAGACTTTAGAAACTTCTTTAGCTAGTTCAGGTTTTGAATACAAATCCCCAAGTAAACCTAGTTCATTTATTAATAAATAGAATAAATCTATTAATTTTATTACATATTGTAAGAATTATAAATCTGTATAAACCTAGATCATTATGATCTAAATATGAAAGGTTTTATTTCTATTCTTTATTATTTCTATTAATATTATCAATAAAGCTACTTTTAATATAGACTTTATAGATACAACGAATATTTATTTTATTTATTTTATATAATAAATTTGAAGTATCATCTTTTAAACTATTTATAATGTTTATATTAGTATAATCTAAATAATTATATAAAAGCTGAATATTGTGTAATATAATAATTGAAAGAATAGTATCTTTTGATAAAATAGGAATATTAAATTTATATAAATTATTCTTCTTAAATCTTACTATTAAAATAGAATTCCTTTCTATCTTATATAATATAGGTTTATTTTGGAAAATTGATATAATTTCTATAGTATTGAATTTACTTTGAGATAATAAATTAACTATCAATTCCAAATTATAATAAACCTCTTTTAATATAGAAATTTGAATTTGTAGAGATATCTTTTTATCTCTTATTATTCTAATTATAAAATATATAGTACTTCCCTACTTAATCTATTTTAAAACTAGTTTTATATTGAATACAATAGATTTATCTTCGTCTATATAGATAGTAGTAGTAATATCTAGATAAAAATAAATATTCGTATAATTTCCTCTTTTAACTAAATAACTAGAATTTCTAAGAATTTGTTAATTTATTATAAACCTAGAGTGTTATTATTATTATCATTATTATTTCTTTTAATAAGAACCTTTGAAGTAATTCTTATATTTTAAGAAATGTTATACTTATTAAAAAATATATTCAAATCTATATCTTTGAAAATAAATTCTTTAGATTTAAAAACCTCTTTATCTTTATCTTCTAATAATGTATCTTCCATTTCATTATTTTCTTCAATTCTAACTAAAGTAATATTGATAGATTCTAAATTCTTCTTTTGAAATTTGTCCTTATTTTTATTACTGTTTTTAGCTAGTATATTCTTTTACTAACTTAGAGCTTTTTCTAGATAAGAATAAATATAGCTTTCTTTAATATAATTGTATTTCTTATAGATTTTACAACAGATTCCCTTTTGTTTTATCAAACTTTTTAATAATTCTAAAATCCTTCTTTTTCTAAATACTTTTAGTATAATTACTTAAATGATTATTTCCTCTTTTAAATCTATCTAGTAAATTGGAAAAACAAAACCAAAAATATAAACTTCTTTTTTAAACCTAAGGTTCTAGATTATAGAAGTATTAAAACCTTTATAATTAAAATTAAAACTATTTAAAATGTAAACTATAACTACGTACTTAAGCAATTCTAATTTATTATAAAATAAATTATTAATTAATTCTTGAATCTTATTTAAAAAGCCTTCCATACTACTGAAATTACTTGAAATAATATTGAAAGCTTTCTTATAGATTAAGAATTCGTTAGTAAATCCTAAAAGCTTATAGAATTCTTTTACAAATTTAAATTTTTTAAAGATATCTATATTATGTTTTATAATTTAAAAAAGTTATCCCTATAGTATAGTTATATATAACGTAGAGCTTCTTTATTTTTACTTTTACTTTTACAAGTAATAAGCTTAGTAATATCTATAGAAGTATCTTTGCTAATAAGTAAAGCCTTGATATAAATAGACTAGACTTTATAATTGTTAGCTCTTATTAATATAGAAATAGTAATCTTTCTAAAGTTAACTATTTCATTATAATAAAATAAATTACTAAAATATATATTTACAAAAGATGCTTTCTAAAGAAATATAAAAGTCTTATAATATATAATATAAAAAAGTACTATATCTTCCAAAGAAATAAAGATTAAAAGTTAAAATCCTTTCTTTTTATTTAAAATAAAGATATAATTTAAAGAATAAATCTAACAATTAGAAATCTAAATTTTGATATTTCACTTTGCTTTTGTAAATAAATTTAATTTTTCCTTCTTTATAAAATCAATTTAAAATTAAGGCAAAGTCCGAAATAAAAGGAGTCGATTTTCTATACATATTAATCTTTTTACCATTAAAATAATTTAAAACTAAAGAGAAAATAAAATTAAAGGTAATTTGAAAAAAGCCATTGATTAAGAATAAATTTCAACTATCTAAAGAATTAAAAAGAGTTAAAATAGGCGGAAAAGTCGGATTTTCAAATATTAATATAACTTATCGAATAAGGCTAATCCTTTATAAAAATAAAGTAATTCTAATAAGATATTTAATTCTTATAAAAGTAGTAAAAACGTAGAGATCTTTATAGTTTTTAATATAGTATTCAATGTTTATCAATTGATAAGAAAGGTAATTCTTTTATTAATAAAGTATAGAATCTTCATGTTAAGAAGAACTAGACTTATGACTTTTTAGAATAGATAGATAGGTAAATAAATCACTAATTAAGTTGTCACTATAGATAACTATAAAAGTTAAAAGAAATGTAATATAATAAAAGTAGTTTTCTTAATATAAGGACTTTTTTAAAATATGTATAATAATAATAATTAAATAGAAAGAGAAATAGTAATTCAATTAAGAGTATAATTAACTTTTTCAAACTACTATTCGTAGAAATATTAAGGTTCTTATATAGAAATCTTATTTTAGAATTCTAGCTATACTACTAGAATTCTAGCTATAACTATAGTATATAGGTTATTATAGCTATATCATATAAGGCGTTATAATTATAGTATATATACCTTAGTATTATATATAAGCTATTATAGCTATAGTATATAACGTATTATAACTATAACGTATAAGCTAAAGCATAGTACACGTTATAGTATAGCTACAGCATATTAGCTACTATAGCTATAGTATATAAGACGCTATAACTATAGCATATATAACTTGAATTGCTTCTAGTTCTTATAAAAGAATGAACTTCTATGTCTTTACTTTATTTACTTAAGAACCACTAAGGGTAAAATAGTAAAATAAGTATGCATTTATAGAACGATTTTTATACGATTTATTTTTATAGAAGTATCGTAGAATGTCTTATTGTTTCTATTACAATAATAGAAATAGAAGTTCTTTATATATTAGAATAAATCTAATAGTTTTAAATTAGCATCCATATATATATAAGTACTATAAGGTAATAGGGTAATAACTAAGTATATAAACCTACTAGTATAAGCTATATAATAGTCTCTATAGTAAAAGCTTCAAAGTATTAAACTTACTATAATAGTACTTATAATATTAACTTATACTAACTAGTGATAATATTATTAGTATATTCTAATAATACTAGCCTTATAGATAAAAGAGAGCAATAAACTACTATAAACCAGCTTTCTCTTTATCCTTGAAATATAAATCAATAACTATTTGTAATAATACTACTATTAATAATAATAATAATAAGAACTATTACTATACTTAACTCTTATAACCTCAATATATATATTAATTTTATTAAAACTATTAATAATTATAAGAACTATAGTTACTTTTATAAAAGTTTAAATAAACTAGTATTATGTAATAACGGTTTTATTACCTTCTGTAGCTTTCTTAAAATAACTATAGTTAAGTTTAACTTTAAAATATTACGAATAGATAAGACTATCAGTATAACTAAGAAGTATAAAATTGAAAAAATAAAAAAAGAATCTATTATCTAAAAGTAGGATATTTAATAATGAATCTAAATATTTTAAATATATATTAGAAGTAGCTCGTTAGGTATTATTTTATCTTACTAAAAGGTATATATATTGAAGTCTATTATAGATATTAACTAATAGTTAGGAAGGCTAAGATGACTTAAAGTTAGAAATATTATATTTTATACTATTAGTATTATATTATTACAATTTGAAAATCTAGAATAACTATAATTATAGTAGTTAGTATAAGGTGGGTTAAGATATAAGTTCTAGCCGGATGCTAAATGTTCTTTATATAAAATAAAAAGCTTATTAAAAACTCTTATAAGAGATTATATTTAATATAGTATAAAACTTATACTTATGAAAGATTATAGAAATACTAAGGTTTTTATTATATTTAGTAGAAATAAAGAAGTTAAACTATATTTATATAATATTACTCTCAATATTACTATAACTATTAACTTCATCTTTTTACTTGTAATAAGAATAAAGCTATTAATAGAATACTGAGTTAAACTGCTTATTTTTATTAGACTTATTCTAATATATAGAGAACCTCTATTTCTATTATTCTAATAGAAGTAATTAGGATTTCTATAATATTTCTTGCACTAATAATATATAACAATCGTTTTATAAATATATACTTGCTTTCTTTTTATACCTCTAGTAATTCTTAAGTAAATGAGGTAAATATAAAGAGGTTTATTCTTTTGTAGAGTATTAGAAATAGTTTAAACTATACATACTATAATTATAATATTTTATATATTATAGTTATAATAGCTAATATATTATAATTATACTATACTATATACTATAATTTATACTATACTTTTACCTATATATTATAATTATAAAATATTATATATTATAACTATAGTAGTCTATATATTATAGTTATAGTTAGAACTCTAGTAGTATAGCTAGAATCCTAAAATAAACCTTCTGAATAAAGACCTTAATATCTCTATAAATAGTAATTAGAAATAGAAAATTTTATTATTAATTAAATCAGTATTTCTCTCTGCTTTTAATTATTATTATTATAGATATTCTAAATAAGTTCTTATGTTAAGAAAACTATTTTTATTATATCATATTTCTCCTGAGTTTATAGTTATCTATAGTAATAACTTAACTATTAAATTACCTATCTATCTTTGTATTCTATTAAGTTACAAGCCTAGCTTTTTGTAACTTAAAGACTCTATCCTTTATTCTTTACAAAGCTACCCTTCTTATCTATTTATAAAACTTAAGTAATATTATAAAATCTATAGAAATCTCTACTTTTTCACTACTTTTATATAAATTAAATACCTTATTAGAATTACTGTATTCCGCTAACAAATCAACTATATTTGATATGTTATTGTAATATCTAAAAATCCAATCTTTCTACTTATTTTAACCCTTCTTTATTCTTTAGATATTTAAGATTTACTCTTAATCAAATATTTTTTTAAATTACTCCTAAGTTTATTCCCTCTTTAATTTCAAATTATTTTAATAGTAAAAGGATTCATATATATAGAAGATTAACCCTTTTCATCTCGAATTTTACTTCAATTTTTAATTAACTTTATTAAAATAGAAAACGTCAATTTATCGAAAAAAGAGAAGGAGAATACAAATATTTAGATCTCTAATGTTTAGATTTATTCTTCAAGTTATATTTGTATTTCAAAAAGAAAAGAAGAGTTTAGTTTCTTGTTTTTTACTTTTTAGAAAATCTAATTGTTTTCAATGTTTTGGATTGTAAGACTTTCATGTCTTCTTAGAAAGGCCTTTTATAATATATATATATATATTGGTAGTTTATTTTATTTCAATAAAATAGAAAACGTTAGAAAGATAACTACTTCTAAATTAATAAGACGTAGTTATCATAAGGTTTAGTCTATTTATATTAAAGTTTTACTTATTGATAAACATATTTTTATAAATATTGCTAAACTTATCACTTTTACTTATAAAGATAACAATAAATACACTTTAAGTTAAATATAATTATATTATAGAAATAGCTTTTTTAAATTATTATAAATAATATAGAAATCTTTTAAATACGTAAATATTTACAAGAACTTTATAAGCCTTCAGGATTTACTTACAAATTCCCAACTTGTAAAGAAACTTTTAATATTATTTTAAATAGTTTCAATAATACAGAAGAATTTCTAAATAAGATCAAAGGATTGACTAATGTTTTAGTCTATAATAAATTAGAATTACCTAAAAAAGCAGTTATGATGTATTATTTAAATAGTTGTAACTCTGATTATAAAGGCTCTACTATTTTTTAAATTAAAGCTTTAAGTTTACTAGAAAAGCTTATATTTAAGATTTTCTATTTTCTTTTTTATCAAATAAATCTAAAAGAAGAAATAATAATTTAATCATTTATACTAAAAATACTTAGAATAGGAAGGACTTTATTCTTATCAAAAATTATATAAAAGTAGAAGGGAACTTTGTATAAATATTATAAAAAGGATTATACTTAAGAAAACTATGTTTATCTTCATTTGGAAAATACTTTAGATTGATAGAAGAATATAATAATTAGAAATAATAATAGAAGTAAGAAAGGATTTCAAAAGAAGAATTTAGAATCTATTGATATTACTTCAATTAGAATTTAAAAGAATAATATCGGTTGCGCTATGCTATAGGGCATGTAGTAACTATATGTATTGCTATATATATAGCAGTATGCCTTCTACACCTTACTAGTAATAGGTACTAGGCATCTAGTGCTAATTATAGCTAAAGTATATACTAAGTAATGAGTAATTACTTTACTATAAATCTAGAGTTTTATATAATACTATATATTATATAATATAATATACAATTAATAATAAATAACCAGAATACTAGTTTGTATCTATATAGTAGGATTATATACAGTATATATTACCCTTTTAGTTAATTAATACTAATTAGTAATTAATTTATCTATTACTACTATACTATAGATTAGTAAGGCTTATTAAAATAGAAGAAGTAATTATAAAATATTATACTTAAGGTTTATATAAGGCGAAAGATTATAAGACTAACTATTTAGATACTTCAGATTCTCTCCGCCTTAGTATTCTAACTAGGATATTTTAAAAAGTATATTAATATTTTAATAGACTTTTATAAGATTTGAGTAGGGATATTATATTAAAAGCTTTTATTCTAATTAAATTAATATATACTCCTAGTAGTATATTTAAGGAGGTTTCTAAAATGTATACTTTTAATTATTACGTATTAGAATATATTAAGTAAATATAATAAACTTGATTAACTTTACTAGATTTGTATAATATTAGAGATTTATAGTATTTCTAGTTTTAACTTCTTAAGATTTATATAGCTTCTTAAGATATATTATATATTCTTCTCTTTATATAGATAAATAAATCTAATAATCTTCTTATAATATTCTAACTCTTATAATAATATCTAAGTTATTCATTTTTAGAAAATTACTTACTCTAAGTATTTCTCTAATAATTATAATTATATTAAATAGTATTTCTATATTTATAAAGCTTTATTAATATCTAGATTTAATACTATTTATATAGATTCAAAATGTTAATTATAAGAGTTTTATAGATAAAGATACTTTTATTATTTTAATATATCTAATATATTAAATAGTATTTTATAACTATTTAAACTTTTATAGTTATAAGTTCTTTTAGATATTTAAAGATAACTTTAAAGACTAGCTTATTATAATATAATACCTTATAGATATCTAAATTACCTACTATACTTAAAACTACTTCTTTTTTTATAATATTAAGTTTTATATAAATAGAAAAAGGATTTTTAGTATTTTATATTAGATTAATTAATAAAGTTTATCTATCTTTTAGATATTTAAAGAAATTATTAAGACTAGTAAATACTATATTATTCTTAAGGTAAATATTAAAAGGGTTTTTAAATAGTTTAAAAATCTTATAGAAGATAATTAAGAGATTATAATACCTATCTATAAAGCTAAATTTAAAACTTAAAAGATTAAACTTATTTTAATTCTCTTATACATGGTAGAAAAAGGATAGTAGTAGTATAATTAGTTAGCTTATATACTTCTAATACTAATATTATACTTCTAATTCCCCTTATTAGTCTTATTAATATATAACCTTTCTAGTATATAATTTCCTTATATATAAGAAGTAGATTATTAATATAATACTTTATAGCTCCTTAGGTAATTTAAGTACTTCTTATATATTCTTTCTACTATTATATTTAATAATACTTTGGCTAAACATACTATAAATCTTAAAAGACTTTATAATAAAATAATAAAGTATAAAAAAGTTTATATAATTCTTTTAGATAGAACTCTATATATTTTATATTTACTATTTTCAGCTTAGTATTCCGCGTTATATATAGATTAGTATCTTCTTAATTATACTCAAAGATTAAATATTTAAATATTATTTTGAATATTTCAGTAATTCTAATTTTAATTTATAGTTTAAATAGATAATGTTTTATATTAAAAAGTATTTTAAAAATAATAAATATAAATAGTTATATCTTTCTAATTAGTAAAATACTTTTTTTTAAAGTATAATAACTAAGAATTCTAATAAGGATAAAAAGAAAGCTTTTAAAACTTTCATCTTAAAACTTATATATATCTAAAAAACCTTTCTATTTAATTTCTATATAGATATAGTATTCTATTTCTAACTTATAAGTATATATTATAATATACCTTAATACTAATTAGTTTTCTTTAGTCTTATTATAATATTTGAAAGTTTCTATAATTAATTTTAATTAGTCATAAATAATATCATATTAATTTAAAAAGTATAATATATATAAGATAATAGAGATAATAACTAGAGGTAAATTAACAATTAATTTTGAACTAATTATATATATAACTCTTTTTAAAAATACTTCTAAAGTATTATACTATAAGGTATTTAATATCTTATATATATAACTTTATAGAGCTTATAACTACCTACTCTAAATGATACTTATCTTTTCCTTCTATTTATATATAACTATTTAAATAAGAAGTATTATATATATAATAAGATAGATTATTAGTTTTAAAAAAGATTTTTAAAATATATTATATTTTATATAGTTACTATAAGTTAAATACTAACTTTAAAATAGATATTATAATAATATACTAAG
Organism: Colletotrichum spinosum; assembly: GCA_004366825.1. Lineage (NCBI taxonomy): Eukaryota > Fungi > Ascomycota > Sordariomycetes > Glomerellales > Glomerellaceae > Colletotrichum > Colletotrichum spinosum. The sequence goes on along the minus strand of QAPG01000282.1, from coordinate 1,493 downwards.
TTTTCTTTATAGATTATAAAAGTATTGATAGTTTTAATAATAACTTTAAAGACTTTCTTTAAAATAATAGATATAATAATATTATTATATGATACTAAATATAATATAACTTTGAAAATAAAACTATTATTCTATCTAAATAGTTTTGAATATTATATTTTAGTAGAAACCTTATTATGTTTAAAAGAAATAAAATTATATATATCTTTTTGGACTAAGTAATATTCTATATTTTAATTTAAAATAATACTTCTAATAATAGAATTACTCAGAAAGATACTATAAACTTTATATCTATATTTATATTAAAAGATATTACTTAAATATTATTTCTAAGGTATTTTACCTAGTTAAAGTACTACTAGCTTCTTAACTACTAAATACTCCTAATTTACTATATTAAAATAAATAGTTAACTTTTTTATTTTTTTATACTTCTATAAAACAAACTAGTAATAATATATTCTAATAGAGTTTCCCTATTTATAATATTTAGAATAGTTAATATTCTAATACCTCTTAGTATTATTATATTTTATATAATACTATATAATATCCTTTTCCTATTCTATCTTATAGATATAAATTACTTTAGTATTATATTTAATAATATTTATAACTAGTTCTATTAAAGTAAAAAGATTATATTCATTATTTAAAAATAAGGGTATTTATAGATTGTTTTAATAAGGAGAAAACTATTACTTCTATATATTATAGAGAAATAGAAGTATAGAAATTCTATTATTACTTTAAATATCATATTATTATATATTTATATAATATTCTTAATAAGGTGGAATATTTAGTTAAATATTAAACCTTTAAAATACTTAAGTAGTATTACTATTAGTACTAAATATATAGTATAATTCTATCCTATTTTTACTTTACTATTTATAGTAATATTAACTTTAACTTTAAGATTCTTATTAGTATTATCTATATTACTAACTACTTTATATTTTATATTATTAATAAAATAATAGTATTTAATATTACTTAGTTCTTACTAAATATCTTAATAAAGACTATATAGGAAGCTTTTAAGATATATTAGATTGATATATATTAAAGCCTTCTTAATTTTATTACTACTAATATAAATATAACTTTTAGATCTAAAGATTTTAGATTAGAGGTAAGAATAATAGGATTAATAATTTATATTATTCCTATTGAGATATATAATAATATCTAAAAAGAGAATGAAATCTTCTAGAAAATATAAGTATACTCTAAATATAAGTAGAATAAGTATAAGGCTATTAGGCTTAATAGTATTATTAATTATTTTATATACTACTTAAAAGTATATCTCTTAAGTAGTAATAAATATTTTATTATAATAAGTCTTATATATATAATATAAGAATATATAGTAATACTTAGCTTTACTAATATTATTATATATCTCAATAGGAATAATATAAATTATTAATCCTATTATTCTTACCTCTAATCTAAAATCTTTAGATCTAAAAGTTATATTT
>QAPG01000281.1:556020-719836 GCA_004366825.1 Colletotrichum spinosum | reverse complement strand
GGGGGGGGGGGGGGGGGGGGCGGGGGGGGAATGTAGATGCCTGGGCCAAAGGGGGATCTCCACTTCCCGGGGTCCCGCTCAGCTTCCGGGGCTAAACTCGCTGCTACATAGTTAGTGAAGGCTACCAATTGAGGGACCACACTCGATCCAGAGGCTTGTGGTTGGCGAGGTTCGCGAATGACGTGGTGGCGATGACGGTGACAGACGGGACGGAACCGAGGGCGCGCGCGGCTGGGAGCGTTGCCGTAGGATTCTCGATTTCCCTATCCCTTTGAAACAACCAAAAAAAGCTTGCTTGCCCTCTCTAAGCGCGCTGAGACCTGATGTCGCAGTTGGACGGCCACATTACGTTCGTGGCTTGTTCGCTTCGAATCCTCCAATGGTGCTTTTAGTGCTTCGTTCGGATGAACGAAATCCTCGCAAAGGGTTGAATACTAGCTGAGCATTGTCACTCATGACGGGACACATCTGGAGGAAGTCAAGGTGATTGATGTGCGTATGTCCCTGGTTCTCACGTCTTTCGAGTAGTGATGCCGTGTTGGAGAGACGATCCGACAATAAATCAGCGACTTCAACATCGAAGTACCCGAACGCAAGTAGGAAAGATTGGAAGAAGGGAATTTAGCAGACGGGCGGCACGACGAGAGATGGCTCCGGCTTTAAACACCACGCAAAAGTACATCAAGTTCTCGATTTACGGTCTCCACCCCGAAACCCCCGAAAACCATCGAGACGCTGCCTCACACTTCGATCAAATCAAAGAAGATTCTCCTCCATATTTTGTTGACTACTGCTCTAGCAAGAGCAACAATGGGAAACAAATCGTGACTTCACGCCAAAGTCCCCACACTCGCAGCCCCACTGCTGGCTACCCTACATAGTCTTCTAATTGACACGAATCTACAACGTTCAGCACTGGCCTGCTGGCGAAATGGCATCGCGTCAGATTTCGGCTCTCTAGTCATACTCTGAAGATTGTAGGTTCGATCCCTACGTAGGTCGTTCATTTTGACTTTTGGTACGAAAAACGCGCCTCGTCCCGGAATACTTATAATTCTTTTGCATCGTGATGCTTTTGAGCAATTCCCGTAATATCAGTATGGACATACTGTTGGGTTTCATACCATTCCATCTCTACAGCTACCGATTCTCTCGCACTCTTCCGCAAGAAAGCGACGCCGTGGTGATAAACCATGACCATGATATCAGCCGTCACCATTTGCCCACAGCCGTCATCTCTGTGCCATGACCCCCCCAAAAAGCTCCCGACCGGCTTAGGTCCCCTAATCCACCGATCTCGGGAAGACATCCGACGATAGCCATCTCTACAGTCGTTAGCTCCCATTTTCCTCTCGAGTGAACCTCACCGCCGGCCGAGAAACCACCACCGAACCGCCGTACCACCGCGTGTCGGCACTGCTCCCGCGTCCCTTCTTCCCCTCACCCAGACTCTCTCTTTCTGCATTCTCCCCTCACTACTTCAGTCGAGAGGGGCCAGTCGGTGCGCGCCCACAGTCTCGTCGATCATTGTCAACCTCGGGGACAAGAGATTTCGCGACAGCTCGAACTCGAACTTCCAACTCCAACGCCATGTCCGCCTCTCTCCCCGGCAGCCGCGAGCTGCCCGCCTCCCAGCATGATCTCGGCACGTACTGGGGCCGCGTACGACACAATGTCGGCCTGACGGACCCAAGGTGCGAACTCTTCCTGCCTCTGCGCATCTCCTTAGGAGACAGCCTTCGTCTTGCGCAATGCGACGCCTCGTGGAGTGCTTCGCGATGCTGGTCGCGTGCCTCAGCGACGTATTCCTACCCATATTGAGGAACAGTAGCTAACGACCACTTCCGCACAGCACCCTCCTCGTCGGCAGCACCGGTCTCGAGCAAGCCAAGTCCCTCCTCACCGACTACAAGCTGGGCAAGATCCCGCACATGACGCCCGAGCTCTGGAAGGCGAAGAAGGTCGTCGACTCGACGCTCCACCCAGGTGCGGCGAGACCACACGTCCCATGAAAGAAACCCGCGCGTTGTGTTGGCCCTTCCGGAACTGACACGCGAGTTTTCTTGCGCTCTCTCCCAGACACCGGCGAACCCGTCCTCCTCCCCTTTCGCATGTCCGCCTTTGTCCTGACCAACCTGGTTGTGACGGCCGGCATGCTTCAACCCGGTCTTGGTGTACGTTGCCTCCTTTCGACAATTCTCCTTGGCTCCCCATTCGCCGGTGCTGCTTGGAAACGAAAATGACTGACACACGCGCGCGCGCCTCGGACAGACCGCGGGAACAATCGCCTGGCAGGTCGTCAACCAGTCCCTCAACGTGGCCATCAACTCCGCCAACGCCAACAAGTCCTCCCCGCTCTCCTGGCGCAAGCTCGGCGAGTCCTACGCCATGGCCGTCTCCGTGTCCTGCGGCGTCGCCGTCGGCCTGAACAAGCTCGTCCCGCGCCTGCGCTCCCTCTCCCCGGCAACCCGCACCACCCTGACCCGCCTCGTTCCCTTCGCCGCCGTCGCCTCGGCCGGCTTCCTCAACGTCCTGCTCATGCGCGGCGAGGAGATGCGCAAGGGCATCGACGTCTTCCCCGTCCTGTCCGAGGTCGAGCGCCGGCGCAAGGACACGGAGGACGGCGGCGACAAGGCCGCCGAGGCAGCCCAGGAGCAGTCCCTGGGCAAGAGCAAAAAGGCCGCCACCGTCGCCGTCTTCGAGACGGCTGCCAGCCGCGTCTTCAACTCGACCCCCATCATGGTCATCCCCCCGCTGGTTCTCGTCCGCCTGCAGGCCCGGGAGTGGCTGAAGCGCCGCCCCCGCCTGACGGTGCCCGTCAACCTCGGTCTCATCCTCGTGACGAGTTACGCCGTGCTACCGCTGGCCCTGTCCGTGTTCCCGCAACGCCAGAAGATCAGCGCCGAGAAGCTCGAAGCCGAATTCCACGGCCGCGGCGGAGAGGACGGCATGGTGGTCTTCAACAGGGGTATCTAACCCACGTTGCCTCTATTTGATCATCGTAAGGAATCAGATTGTCAAGTCAAGTTCGGAGGTTGTCGTCGTATCGTAGACTATGATGGGCAAAGGGTTTATGCCACGTATCTTGCCTGGGGCCATCGTCGACCATTCGACGCGTTTGGTGCGATACACCTGTCAAGGGTTACCATCCGCCCCCAGACAACCGCCAGGACACACTGCGAATGCGGCACCAGCTCGGCTACGGGATGTATTTCACGCCTTCTGTTCCTTTGACACGTAGTCGGTCCATGTCGGCCTGACTCCGTACTTTCTAGAAAGACTAAAAGGCGAGGCCGATGGTGGACTTCACCCAACACCGGCCGCTCTCGACGAGACGTCGTCCGCTTGTCCTCCCAGTGCGCGTTCGCGCATCGGGGCTATGTAGATGCATACGGCTGCAACCTGGCATGTAGACTTGGAGTAGAACCACTGTGGAATGCGAGAAATCTGTGGCTACATCCATTTGCGTTCAGCGGCTGTTGGGGGTGAAGCGAAGTGCCAGTCGAGCATGGACTGGCGCGCAACCGATCGAGTACCTAGCGGTAGTTCCTGCGAGAGGGCGCAGCTAGACGTCCTGCGCGGCCGGGACAGCCAGTCCGGGCGACGGTCCACAAGTGAGCTTCAAGACCTCACAGAGAATCAGATGTGCATGTGCGTTTTGTTTCATCTGCTAAAACTCTTCGACGTTTCTCCATGCAGGGAACCTTTCAGTCTTTATTCATGTCGGTTGTGTCAGTCAATGATTTGGGGCGCTGCAGAACATATGGCTGTCGAGAGGGCTTGGTTAGACCATCACGACAGAAACCTTCGTGGAGGGCAGCAATGAGATAGTACGTTAGGGTGCGTCGAGTGATGGCACCGGCACACCACCCTTCACACTACCCGTTGTTGATGCTGCACTTGGCCAAGAAATCGCCACTACTGTAGTAGAGCCGAAAGGATGTGAGGGGTCGAAGGGGTCACGAATTGATGTGTGTGTTGTGGCGTTCTCACGGCCACATATGGCCTATCTCGAAGGCATCTCAGAGCACCCTGTGGCATTCTCTTCAGCAACTTGGCGACAAGATCGTTTGTCTCGACTGGCTATTTGTAGACCTCAGTTCGCGCTTCACCACCATACGTAGGCAGTCGAGGGAAACTGTTGATAGCTCAGACGGAAGAGTGCGTCAGAGCGTCTCGAAAAACGGCATCGGCGTTTGTAAAGTCGATTTCTACACACATCGTTGCCGTGGGCGATAGGACGAGTTGCGAGTTGGACCTCCTCGACTTTCAGCCTACTGTGTACACACAGTTTGTTTTTGGTAAAAGACTGTGCAGGTTTTGACATTTGTCGTGACCAGCTGCCGCTTGCAACACCAAACGTCTGATGCGCTGCAAACCCTATCTCTGGGGAACGTTCTGACGAGGCAGTGGAAGCAGTTTGTAAGAGATATATATTCAATCTGGAGGCGCATGCGGGCGACACCTGCCCCAGCAACTTGCGAGAAGGGACACGGATCAGACCGCAGGAAACGGGAAAGAAGGTTGAGCGATCCGGCGGCGTGTTGCTCATTATCCAACAGGAGCTGAAACTTTACGGCCGTCAGTTTGGGTGGCAGATATCTATCCTGCCAAGCTTGGGACGAAAGACGGAGAGAGAGCGGGCCAAACCTCTTGTCGTACTCGAGACCACTTCTGCTGTACTGCCGTGGGTAGGTATTGTACTCGCAGTAGATAGAGTAGTTCGCCTGGGGACTCTGAGGACGTCCGGAAGGCCGTTGTCCAGCGCGACCAGTGTGGACGTGGGAGACCGGTCAAGAAGCCCCGACCACTCGCCTGCTAATAATGAGGGGAACATATAGGTAGGTTCTCTGGGCTTTCCATCACCAATGTTTCGCGGCGAGGCACGGTATCTAGGCCTATGCCTGTCTAGCCTCGGTTGCCACGGATTCGAACCCTGGAGTCATGCAGGCACTTTACGCCTCGCGCCAAAGGGGGCATTTTGCAGAGGCCGTGAGCAACCGTCGTCGTGGCAGTGGGTCGTTTTCTTCGGTACAAAGTGGCCATTGAGTGGCACGGTTGAAGCGTGAATGTGTGAAGACCACGTAAAGACCATCCCCAGTGACGATGAGGGTTGTAGCTGCCCGTGCCAGAAAGTACGAACGTGACAACCGTCGCAAGCGACAACATCATCATCGGACGGACCGTATCCGTCTGTCATACCACGCACCTTGTACCATGCTCTTTGATGGCGTCTGCACGAGGTATGGCACTGCAGGACAATACCTTGGGCAAGTCATCGTTCTGGCGTGTTGCCTTGCCTCTCTTTCGTCAGGTTAAGCCCGAAGCCTCTGCCGTTTCCCTCTCTTTGTGACCAGTCAGCGTCGTGATGGCCGTGGCCATACACACCTTCTCCCCCATCGCACTACGCAGTATGAAGAGAATTTCTGGTCGGGTCGACTCTGGGTAGCATTTGTTGCGCTCTATTGGCGCATCTTTGGATGGAAGGCAAGGATCCAAACGCTGGGAAGTGCTTTGGGGACGAGGTGGTGGGATCGAGCCAGCGGGAGCCGTGTAGACGTCGAAGAGCCAACGGCCATTGCTGGCCAGTGAATGATGGCTGGTTCAAACGTTTCTATTGTTACGCCGAGTACGGCTTATACTTGAACTTGTGCCGAAGGTTTGATACCGAAAGGCATCTTTAGGTTTTTTTTGGGTGCGATCAGATCTTGGCTAACTGCCTGGAATGTATGGATCATGGTTTGGGTCGTGTTTGAATTGGGCTGCCAACGGTGGTCAAACACTGGGTAACCAAGTGTGCAGCCGCAGACGGCGACCAGAACGTTCTTCTGAAGGCGGCGAGTTTGGATTCGCTGGTGTCGTGGGTCCAATCTGTGGCCGCAATTCCATCGTGTGCTGCTTTCAAACTCCTCTGCTGACGTATTACGAAGCTGCACTGGCATGGGATTTGAGGACGTCGATGTGGTGGACAGGTATTTGTCCCACAGATAGGTACCTATAGTAAGGTACGAAGTACAACTTGGATGTACCTCACTACACAGCGTCAGAGTACAGACAGCTGTGTGATCTTTTGTCAGCAGCGTGACCGAGTGAGAAAGGGCGACTGGGTTGCTTCACTGCTCTGCTCTGCCCGTGCTGTGAATAACGAAACAACGAACTGCAGCCACGCCGGTCCATCGTTGTGGCCGGTATCTGTGATGTTGCCGCTCAAAATCAACTGGAAGTTCCGGGTCTGCTTCTTTTAGTCAAGCTATGCCTCACGAGGCGAGGCAAGCCCAGACCCGACAGCTAAAGAACAGTATCCGTTCATGATTGTTGTGCATCACCTTGGGTGCTGTTCACACCACAAAAGAGTGCTGCCGCTGCCGGGCAGGCAGAGAGGTCTCCGGTATGTGACTTGTTGTGGTTGAGAGGACCGTCCAAGCCTGCGGGACGCTAGGCTCATTTGGATAGATTGTCGACGTCGTGACGGATTGGCAGTAAATGCGTCAGCCAGTGGACTGTGGGATTGATAGTGGACCACTGGGCGAGACCCGCAGAGGGTGCGTAAAGTGGGTGGGTTGAGCAAAGCCCGTCTCCGGCCGATAATCCAGCGCGTCCTGATTTCGTGTGCGTGACGAGCCTTGGGCCAAGTCACAGGGCCCCTAGGGTCCACGATGATGGGGTTGCTGGGGCCCAACTGGAGACGATGAACTGGGCAATTTGAGGATATTGATGATACGCAGTACTTGTAAGGTCGCGGAGGGAGACGGCGTGGCGCGCAAAGATACGCCTGCAAGGCATTCTTTGCCCTTGAGGTGGACAAAGCTGCTTCAGTAGAACACCCTGAAGCCGCCGCTTCTGGCATGCCGTCGTTACTCCTCTAGCGTTGAATGTTGTGTTCGCGGCATGCGGTGACGTCCGGCTGGATGATGAAGTGGGTGGTGCAGCCTAGGGGGCACCAGTGGTGCAGCGGCAACACCACCTAGGTACTTTGTCGAATAAGGTACCCAAGGTACCTTGCGTGGTGCCAACCAGAGCTTGTTCGGGGATAGCGGAAATTTGTCTTCACTGTGCTGCTTCGGAAAACCGCCGACTCTATACAGTGCCGACAGCTGACAGGCATATGCCACGGAGTCGCGGGGGTATATGTCGATTGATGTACACTACTATGGTAATGCCAAACTGACTGCCTCATTCTTTTGCCTGCCTGCCTACAGAATAGGTACCTTACACACCACTACGGGACAGACATGATAGTCAAGGCAAGGCAGCTGTCGTCTTCTTCCCCTCCGCTAGCGCGACTGCCATGCCAAACTCTGGTATTTGTTTCAATAGCATTGGATGCTGCGCAGGGCGGGACTCGCTTACTACAGTATTCCGAGTATCTCGACGGCGAAATCAGAATGGAATCCGCAGGACGGGTGGGCACGCGACAAGTAGGTGCTCAAAGTGAACAGGAGGACTGTTAAATTGCTACCAACTCACGAATTCCAAGCTCACTCATATCGGCCACAGGGCCCTTGTTCCCCGCCGGATCTACAGTGGAGGGGTCGCTAAAGCACGGAAACACTTCCCTGTACGACACGCCAAAACAGTCCATGGTGGGCAACAGCACGAGGGATGCCAAATACCCGACGCCTCATACTCGCTTAGCCTCTGGAGTTGTAGCAGCTCACCCACCAACAAGGTGCTGAGGCAATACTCTGTTAAAGTGTCTACAGACCACTTGATCTTCATTAGAAACAATCTACTGTATCCAAGCATCTTCACTTTCGCACACACGAAAGCTGCTGGTCAAGTACCTGCCATTTGGAATGGAGCGTACCTTGTCTGAACTGAAAAGACGGGTGCTCGGCTTCTGACCTACTTTACCTACCTACCTTGACAAAGGTGCCTCCCACAAATTCATTGGGCGAGGTACCTCAGTATGTAAGGCGCCCTGCTGCACAGCACTCTGCTGCATTACTCCCGCACGAGGAACTTCCCATACAGGTGCCCGTGCCAGGTACACGTCGATTCACGTCAGACTGCAGCAAACGGCGAGTGTCTTTGTCTGCGTTGAGCTGAGAAGCTTCGCTTTAAGGGCCCTCCGGTTTCTTGGGTGCCTCGTCGTATCTTGCCCATTTCTTCTCGACTCCCCAGGCTCGGATACCCTAGGGTAAGGTAGGTACGGCAGGTGGTCAGTAAGCGGGTGGCGGTTTCCTCTTCGTTGTCTACTTACCTAAGGTAATCGTGCACCGTGAAGGTATCCAGTACCGTACAAAAAATTGAAGGGATAGGTGCCTTAATACTAGTAGTTGAGGAGGATAGGTTCGGTAATACGGAGCAGTTACTGTGTGTGTATGCCCTGGTTTCTTGGCCAAGGCAAATGCGCCTCTTCGTAGGTGCCTTGGGGTAGCCAACCACCAAGCCAAGCCAATTTATGCCCTGACGTCTGGATACCACGTCGTCGACTCGAATACCTTCCCTTATGCGCCGCAGCATCTCGTCGGCATAGGCGCACTCTATTCAACCGCGCCACGGGCATTTGCCGTGTCGTGTCGTCTCTTTACCTTCTGATCCGAAGTCCAAACGGGGGAGTCGACCATACTTAGGTAGATTGCAAGACCCCTCAAATCACCAAAGCTTATCCCCAGTCGGCGCTCTTGTCTTGTTTGGCTGTTCATCCACTTCAGACACACACCATAATTGCAAGGTACAGATACATCGTAGGCTCGCCATCTTCGCGCCAACACCCAAGTGCCTCGACTTAGCACTTGATCACACTCAGCACACCAACCCAAAGCACGAACGCCCTTGCCCTCGCCTCCCGTCTCCTCTGACCTCCAATCGAGCCAGTCAATCCCTCACCCATACCCACCTTGGTCGCCTCCCCATCCTTCTTATCGTCGCCAGGGTTCTCCACCAGCTATTAGCTCCCACTACGCTTTGCGGACGACTGAGCGACTACCTGCTCAAGGTAGCTGGCGGCCATCCCTCGGAACCTCGTCACTTTTCACCACAACTACTGCGGCCTGGCTGTTGCTTGTTTTTTTTCCCGCTCCTGCCCTCGAACTCTCAATTTCGACCTTTTCTTCCACTCTCCCCCCTCCCATCTAACACTAACGGCAATATTGCTTCGATGTAGTACCTCTACCGAAGTAATCAGACACTTCTCGAACCGACAGACTGCCTCCCTACTACATTACCACAAGCAAACCAGACGCTACGTTACCCTCCATCGATCCCTCGAACCCACCGTATCGCACCGCAACCTACCAGCCACAGTTCGTGCACGACTCGGGAAACCTAGGCCGAAGACCCTGGGCGCCCTATCAAGGTTAGCGGTACCGCAGCAGACGCAGTCACCAACCAGACACAGACGCACGCTGCTTTTTCCGCCAGCCAGCCATCCAACCCACCAGAGATCAACCCGGTGCTCATACTCCAGCACCACAGTAACCGCACACATACGCACACACAGGGCAGGGCACGCTGCGAAGCACTTCCGAGGCTGGTCGGTCGCTGAGCTGCTCCTCTCCTTACCTCATTTGCCTGCTGTTCATCCCCCCAAAATTGCCTGGGCACGTACCAACATCCAGCACCAACATACGCCAACCGGCATAGAGGAAGGCTTGGGTGCGAAACACCACTGCCCTCTCTCTCATCTCTCCTCGACCACCGAACCTTCTTTCCTCGTCATCGCTCCTTCTTCTCTCAGGTCTTCTCGACGACGGGACAAAAACGAGGAGAAACATGTCGACTCCGACTACGGCTACAGCGACATTACCACCTCACTCGCACTACCATCATCCTCATTATCCTTACCCGCATCAGCCATACCAAGCGTCCACTGCCACTGTTGGCTCTTCCTACCGTCAGCCAGCGAACCCAATCCTCCCCACTTCTTCGTCGACAGCGACGACGAGATTGCCTCCCTCGTATCACAACCACGCTGCCGTGCCTTACGCTACTTCCTCCTCTTCTGCCAGTCACGCCGGCTCAAATGGCCTAGGGCTGTCAGCCTCGTCTGCTAATTCGAGGATCGTTCACGACGCTTCGAGTCCTGACGCGAACTACTCCGTCACTGCAATGCCTTCTTCCTCTCATCCCCATTCTTCCCAGTCCTCTGGTCGTAAGCGAAGACGATCCGCAGGTCCAGACTGGAACAGGTTCTACCAAAATGGTCTTCCAAAGGAAGTCATCGTCATTGACGACACCCCCGAGCCCGAACAGGGCAAGGTCACTGGCAACGGAATAAGGATCGTATCCAACGGCAACGTCAATGGCATTCCCAACGGGGCCCCCAGCTCTCGTCCTGTTCCTAAAAAGAGGAAACGCGACGATGAGCCTCCCTACGACCCTGTCTACCACAACAACAAGTACGCCGCTTCTCACACGACAACACCTCATCATAACGGTACGCCCACCGGGTCCTCCACCACGGATCGGACCACAACTTCAGCACTTCACACAACCGCCGCTACTTCCTTGTCGTCGAACGGCCACGAATACTACGACGCGCAGCCTGGTCAGAAGCGGAAGCGGACTCGGCAGCAAATCGCTCAGGAGGCCAAGAGGCGGGAAGTCGAGCTGGCAGATCCCTTCGTCAGCTACAAGCCACCGCCCTACCCTCCTAAAAAGGCGCCCGAGGTAAATGTCAAGGTTGTCGTGGATGTAAGTTGTTCTGGTTGCTGTCATCCGATCAATATTGACTCCGTGCAGCAGGCGTACAACAAGAATGCCAAGGTTGATGACGATGACGGCCACTACATTGTCGTACCCGATGCGGATTTGACGGACAGATGTAGGTACCCCAGCATTTTTAAAACTATCCCCGTGATACTGACAGTATCTCCAGACCAAATGGTCAAGCTGCTCGGCCAAGGAACTTTTGGCAAGGTTGTCCAAGCCCGAGACAGAAAGCGGAATAAGGCGGTTGCAATCAAAATCATTCGATCCGTGCAAAAGTACCGGGACGCCTCCCGCATCGAACTCAGAGTCTTGGAGACACTAAGAAGAAACGACGAGGAGAACCGCAATCGATGCATCCACCTCAAAGATTGTTTCGACTATCGGGGTCACATCTGCATCGTCATGGACCTGCTCGGCCAGAGCGTCTTCGATTTCTTGAAGAGTAACAGTTTTGTGCCATTCCCCAACAGCCAGATTCAAAGTTTTGCCCGTCAGCTTTTCACTAGCGTTGCCTGTGGGTACCTCAAGATCACCCTCCTGATGTCGCCGCTGACGTATCTCCAGTCCTTCACGACCTGAACCTTATTCACACTGATCTCAAACCTGAGAACATTCTTCTCTGCGACAGCGCGTACCAGACATTCACCTACAACCGAAAAATACCATCGTCCTCCGCGACTGTGAACCGCCAAGCGAACCAGCGCCGAGTCCTCCTTGATACTGAAATCAGACTCATTGACTTCGGCTCTGCAACATTCCAAGATGAATATCACAGCTCAGTGGTGTCCACGCGACACTACCGGGCGCCAGAAATCATTCTGGGTCTCGGGTGGTCATTCCCGTGTGACATTTGGAGCATCGGCTGTATTCTCGTCGAATTCTTCACCGGCGACGCCCTCTTCCAGACGCACGATAATCTCGAGCATCTAGCAATGATGGAAATGGTGGTCGGTCACAGAATCGACAGCAGCCTCGTCCAAGCGGTCAACAAGATGAATTCACGCAGCCAAGGAAACCCTGCTTCCAAGTAAGTCACTCATCTTTGCCGGCCAGTTTGGAAACTTATCATTGCGTCTCAAGATACTTCAAGCGACTTCGACTTGACTATCCTACAGCCGAGACAACGCGCGCCTCAAAGAGGTTTGTGAAAGCCATGAAACGCCTCGAGGTATAGCCACATCCGTGCTGTTTCCACGAACGCGAACAGCTAACACTAGGCAGGACATCATTCCATCAAACACACCTTACTACAAGAACTTTTTGGACCTGCTACGGAAGATCTTTGTCTACGATCCCGCTCATCGCATTACGGCGAAGCAAGCCCTGCAACATCCCTGGTTCAAAGAGCCGGCGATACCTGACGATGGTACTGAGGCAGCAAAGATTCGCTTGGAGCGCATGAGGTCGGATGAGTCGTCGCACCGGATACATGCATGAATTTCCTTGGTTATACTAAGATGCCTGACACATTCGAAACCTCACGTCCATAACGAACAAAATCGAGCATGATATGGGAGTTGGCCGGTTTGATATCAGGTCTGAATGATGCGGGAAGGGATGGGATGGGCATGGCGCTTGTGCGACCTGATTTATCGGCATCGAGCCCTGGAAGAAGCCGGCCTGTCTTGCCTCTAGCGGCAGAACCGACGGAACTCGGGCTCTCGGATTTTCGTCTGAAGGAATGGGCACACAGAGATTTAAGCTCTCAGCCGACGAGTATCCGCGGACAAGCAAATTGTCGCGATACAGCCGCTGCTTAGTAGAAACGTTTCAGTGAGAAAACGTGCCTCATCGCCAGGCCCAATAGAGCGATTCTCCTTATTTCGACAAGCCACCCAGGCTCGTAAGCGTCGCCGGACTACAGCTGGAAGAGTGTCCACTTTCGTCAAATTGGTGTTGTGAACTCCAATCACTATCACCACTTCCGACCGGGGTTCGATGTAGGTTATTCTTTCGGGATTCTTGGCTCTGTGAAGTTAGTTCTGGCGCCAACTCTATACGTATGGTCCACGGCGGACCACGCGTCCTCGCACACGTGACAATGCCTCAGGGTGAGAGGAACGTTGGCCGCTCGTTCGAGCAATTGCCAGAATCGATCCCAGCAGCTCAACGCCTGGAACGTTGGGAAACCGGTCTGACGCAGGTCTTCCAGAACATGTTTCCGAACAAAGCTCGAGAATTTCGGCAACAAAGATGACTATTGCATTGCAATCTTGTGTATAGCTCCACAGCCTTGTTATTCTTTCGGGCGGCCTGCTCTACAAAGACGCTCGTCGCTATTCTTCAAAGAAATCGAGAAGAAACAGTATGGAGTGTTCGATGCTAGTTGTTTCCTGGTTTATACCGTGTCCCGACCTTGCTATAGAAAACGTCCCGATTCTACATTTCTGGAGTAAAACTTCAGATTAACAAGACTCGCGACTCTTTTGCGACTCATACGCACTAAACCATTGACCTTGCAACATTTCTTGAGACGTCGAAATCGCATTCACAAACAACGACCAACATGACATACCACTACATTGACGAACTTACCCAGAGCAGCATACGGAGGCTAACCCGTTATCTTTTCATGCCACCCCACTTCGACCCAAGCAGCCCTCCGAAAGTGTGGTTTCGAGAACAGGAGGCGAGACTCTGCGAGCTGCCGAAAGTCTGTCAGCGCCCAGCATCCAGTTCACTGAATATTGTGAACATGGTCAAGCGCGGCCTGATGCGGATGGGCGAAAAATCCGTTCCTTTCGTTCCGGGGTCCGCGGTGCTTTGCCCAGCGCACAAAGAGCTCAACCCTTGGCGCATCCGCAACTTGTTTACCTTGCTCGCTGTTGAAATCATCGACAAAATGGAACGCATGCGCCACTATGTCAAGAAAAAGTACAAGCCGGCAGACACCTGGGAGTTTCGCGACTTTGTCGAGCGGATGAACAGCGTCCAAGCACTGTGGATGGAACCTGACACATTCAGGCATATGTATGGTCACGAGCCTGTGAAAGCGAAAATGATACCATCTCGGTGCGAGGCTTGCATTTGTGCGGTTGTTGGCGGCGATACACGTCTTCTTGTAGACATGCGCGCTCAGCTACTGTCCCGATCGAACAGCGCCGGGAGACCTGTTCTCCTTCGCGTTATTGAAGGGTGGATGGACGCGTGCGGGGGCCATGCTCGTCAGCTTTACGACGAGAGCGCACTGATGTCTGAAGCACTGAAGAGAATACGCGCAGAGGTACGCGAGAGGCGACGCCGTCGACGACAAAAGCGACGTGAAGCCAACAAGAGTGTACCCTATCGCAGGTCCAAGCATGACGACCTGACAAGCTGGAGAGACTCGCCTGACTTGCCTAGGGAAAGAACTTCTACGGCCATGAGTTCCCCCAGGGACGACCACCGAGAGCGTTCCGAAAGAAGCGCCTATCAGCATGGAAAGCAGAAAGAGGAGCCGAATCCGCCCACGCCTACCCGTGAGTATTTAACGTCCAGCCCCTTTGCAGATGAGCATGCGCAGGATAGCCAGAGCGACAATGACGAAGACGAAGACGAAAATGACACAGTTCGACAACCCAGCCCGGTCTTCTCGGAATATCTAGGGGCGTATCTAGAGCGGCACAACGCTCAAAGAGGTACTGGACGGGCTTTCGATGCGAACTCTGTGCATCCGGCTTTTCGGCTACCTAACCAGGCGACGGAGGCTTCCAGTTCTCGAGAAGGGCGCCGTGTTGCCAGCCGGCCCAGCCGCGAGGCCCTTCGGGCAGAGCCACCGCGTGTTTCCTCCAGAAATACACATGGCAATACTTCCATCTCTGGAACTTTTCCAGAAGCTTGGCCTCCGGAGGCCAGTCGCGACCACAGTCGTTCTATGCGGCCTAATCCGATGGCGGAGGCGTCTCGCCACTCCAGAAGAGACATGGCAAACAGTAAAACTGATTCCTCTCGGTCGAAACAACCTTTCGCGTCTCCTTCTTCTAGGCTGCCGCGGACACAACCCTCTGTGCGCGAAGAGGAGTCTGTTTGGGAAGACGCCAGCGTCGCCACCTACTATCCATCGTCGTCTGCAAACGCTGTCCCACCCTCCATGGTTCAGCGCGAGTCCGACTCTCTCTGGGATCTCCGCAACCTCGCCGGTGTCTTAGCTGACGACGGCAGTAGCAGTCGCAATACCACCAGAGCGGCAAGTTCGACGAAGGAAAATATCCGTGGCACCGATACTGACCTATCTAGCTCCTCCAACAACCTAAGTTCTCCCTCCTCTCGCCCCGTGAATGACTTTGTGACACAGGATCGTTCGACAGGCCGGTCCTCAACGGCGGGGGGGTCGTCTGAGGAATATCGTGCGCCGGATTCGGAGGTAGAAGTTGGTGCAAGGAGCCATTGGCCGCGGGGTAGTGACGGGAGGTATCGTGCTTCGGGCAACGGACCGAGTTCGACCAGCGAGCGCCCTAGAGCTCCAACACCGGAAAGCGAACACCACTCAGGGACTCCGACGTCTGAGGGTTTGAATGAAAGACCGGGGGTATCGGCAGCAAATAGTTCCGGCGAGCGACGATCGAGAAATTCGACGGCTGGAAGCTTGAGGGACCGACCAAGAGATTCGAAGGTAGATGGTGCTAGCAGCCACAACCGAACGACAACGCCGACAACGAATAGTACCAGCGAACATCACTCATCGACACTGACAGCCAGGAGTTTGCAAGATCGGCCGAAAAGCCCGAGAGCCGTTCGTACTTGTGAAACCCGTTCTAAAACTTCAACAGCTGGAAGTTCGAGGGACCATTCAAAAAGTTCAGCGGCAGAGATTACCAGGGAACGCCGTTCAAATGCATCGAGACCTGGAAGTTCAAGCGAACATCGTCCGAGAACTTCGACGTCCGGGCGCTCAAGCGAGCGTCCTAGGACATCTTCATCAGCAACTTCCAGACCGCGTCCAGACAGCCATCGGTCTGCGGGTTCAACAAGTCGACCTCCCGGGTCTTCGTCCACCTCTTCGCGGCACAGCTCATTGACTCGTCAACCTTCATCAAGCTCTAGGCCGAGTGAATCGACCTCATCCGTCCCGTCTGTGGCCCCGTCGGTTATCAGTACGGATCCGGTGGAACAAGCGCAGCTGTGGAACCAAGTGAGGGGAAAGCTGAGATCCGGAACGACTGCGTGGGGCAGTGATGCGTGATGATTGTCATTGGGGCTTTAGGGAATCAACAGGAAGGTAAGTAGGTTGTTTAGATCACGTGGGAATCAGGTATCACAGAGGATGGAGGTTTGTTTGTCTGTGACCTTTTTGTGAATTGATTGTGAGAACCTGTTGTTAATGTTCCTTGCGTTGGCGTCCCCGATGACTGCCACGGGCCTTGATCTACTGTACATTTTCTACCGTCGTCCTTCGTTTCTTGGCCATCGTCCGTCGTCATCCCTCACTGTCCCATATCGCCCTCGTTGTCTCCGATGATCTCAGCCTCCTCGAGAGAGTAGTCAATTTCGTCGTGGCAGGAGACGGCTCTGCGGATCTCGGGAGAGGACGACTTTCCAGGGTAGTCGTAGGAGCATTCGGACTCGTCTCCGTCATCATACTTGCGAGACTTGCTGATGCTGTTGGCCCAGTGCATCCAAATGACCTGGTCGTACAACTCGACGCCGTTGGGCTTCTCGATCTGGTATACCTGGTTGAGGTGTCCGACCTTGTCGAATTGGAAGGTCTTCATGAACTTGCTCTGGCGGTCACACTCGCTGCAC
This sequence comes from Colletotrichum spinosum, assembly GCA_004366825.1. Classification (NCBI taxonomy): domain Eukaryota; kingdom Fungi; phylum Ascomycota; class Sordariomycetes; order Glomerellales; family Glomerellaceae; genus Colletotrichum; species Colletotrichum spinosum. Next base: position 703,459 of record QAPG01000281.1, on the reverse strand, counting down.
TCAGTGTTGACGATGCTGCGCATGACGATGCCTAGCAGGGTCAGCTTCGTCTTCTCCTTGTCAGTTCCAGCGGAGAGTGTGTCAACATACGGCTAATGGGACGGAAGTCAGGGCGGTAGAAACCGTCCTTCATAGAAGCGGGATCCTTCCACTCGTACTGGACGTCGCCGTGGTAGAGGAGGGAAGTCTGGACGAGCAGACGGTGAAGCAGAGCGCTGCCGACACCACTGCCGCGGTACTTGGAGTGAACGAAGACGGTCGCTCTGGCGGTTTCCTTCGAGGCTTCATTGCCATTCATCAGGCCTCGGTCGAGGGGAGCAAGGAAAGCGAAGCCGTAAATCTTGGCGTCGGCGACGCGGTCCTTCGCGGGCTGGCTCTCGTACCATTTCATGTACTTGCGGTAAGCCTCCTTGGAAGGCCAGACGCCAGGGTTGGTAAGATCAGCCTCCTCAACAGTCGCGACAATGAAGGGCAGCTTCTCGCGGCCGCACTCATTGATGATCCACTCAAAGCGACGAACAGGAACCTCCTCTGTGTCGGGGAGGGCGAGCTTGGCGGTGACGGCGGTGTTGTAGATATCGGCGCAAGCCTTGGCGTCACGCAACTTGCCTGGACGAAGAAAGCAATCGGCGATGGTCAAAGCCTTAGTCTTGGACGGGTGCTTAGCGGTCATTCCGTTAACCACCTGGGGCTTCACGAGAGCGACAGAGACGGGGTCAGCGACAGAGACGGGGTCAGCGATAGAACGCTGGCGAGCTTCGCTCTTGGCCTCGTTCTTCTTGCGACGAAGAAGCTCCTGCTGAATGAGGAAGCTGCTGGACCAAGCATCGCGACGTTCGGCCTGACGGGAACCAAGTCTTGCGTGCTCGGCGTTGTCGACAACGGTGCGGGGCTGCTCGACGTATTCCATCAGCTTTCCGGTGGTAGGGTCAATGCCCAGACGAGCATGATCGTCGGAATCAGTGTTTTGAAACGTGGCCAGCATGTCGGTGGGAATTGTCTTGAGCCAATCCTCGAGGGGAGAATTCGGAACAGGGGCGCAGAGGCCGTCGACCTGGCGCTGGTACGCGCTGGCATGGCGGGCTGGGTGCTCTCCGGCGCCGGACTGCTTTTCCATGTTAGCAGACGGCTTCGCGTGGGGAGAAGAGGCTTCGGGGTGAACCATGGTGTTTTCGGCTTCTGAGCGGTGCAGCTGAGAAGGCGGAAAGGAACGCGGCTGCTGCTGCTGCTGCTGCTGCTGCTGACGGGCTTGCTTTGCGGCCTCGTATTGTCGTTCTTGCTCGACCCAAGTCTCGTACTCGGGAGTGTGGGGGAAGGGTTCACCGTAGAACTGGAGATCGTCGTTGAAGTCGTCAGGGCTGCAGCCGTAGGAGGGGGGAGGGGGGGAGGTGTATTCAGAGCGATGGACCTCAGAAATGGAAGGAAGGTAGGCGATGTTGGGGTCGCGATGACGGTCCTCAGTGATGGGAGGAATCTCGCTGACGTCCCAGTTGGGGTGGGGAATTTGAGAAGTGGAAGTAGCACTGTTGTCTTTGTTGGCAGAGGAAGGCAGAACATCCAGACCGCACTTGCTGGTGGGATGGCTCTCTGAAGCTTGGTGTTGGGAAGGCGCAATGGTGTCAAGGGAAGGAGTGACAGACGCGCTCTTTCCAGCAGGTTTGGGTGACTCAGCTACAGCAGGAGCATCTGTCTGAGGAGGTGGGTAGTGAATGAGGACTGGCCCATCTGTATCAGGTGAAAGAAGCTCTCGGTCAGGGAGCGGAAGATTCTGAGCCCACTGGATCGTGGTGAACCTCTGGCTAGTGCCAGTCCAAGTGCTCTCAGAGCGTCTGCGTCGAGGTGAGTAGTATCGACCCCGGGTGGTGCGAGAACCAGAACGAACAGGGCTACCAGTGGGGAGAACCTGGATGTGACGGGGAGTAGAAGCTCTGAAGACCCTCATGTAGTAGTCGAAATTGTTGCGGCGCGTGATGACGCGGGGAACCATGCGTGGGTATGGGCTGCTAGGTTGAACACGTGTGCGACCCCGGTGATCATTGTTGATGCTGATGATGTCAGACATCGTGATGTCAAAAAGTCTTGTTGGGTAATTGGCACGGCAAGTCGGCGTGTCTATGAGAGAGTAGATGTGAGGATGAGTTTAAGCGACAAGTAGTGTGAGCAGAAAGAAATATGAACAGGATGTGGTATAGTGAGGAGCTGATATGAGTAGAAAGAATCCTAATGAAAAAGGAATAGGAAGGAAGAAAGAAAGGGGAGAAGGTTTTGATGATGGGGATGAGAGAGAGAGAGAGAGAGAGAGAGAGAGAGAGAGAGAGAAGTGGTCTAGCTTCTGTGTAAGATGGAGTATCTATTAGAGAAGGTGCGAAGGGGTGATTAAGAAAGCATAATACAAGTAAGAGGGTCTGAAATGATTCAGTGTCAAGGTGCAAGATGCAGAACGCTTAAGCTGTAGGCTGCAAATTGTTTGGGTGAGGGAGTGTGTAGAAGAGAAAGTCCATGAATGATTAGATAGGTAGAAGACTGACCAGTACAGAAGATGTGACTCAGATTTTGGAAGAGACCGACTCAACGAAAACATAACACCTACCATAAAATTGCGGTTCAAGAGGCAAGAGCGAATAGCTGGGACACTTGCTGTAATACTGCTACAAGTATAGTATTGATGATTACCTACCTTACTGATTATGATGACAGCTCCAAGAGTGCTTTCTTGACCAATAGCTGCTGTGAATCCATTGACCATGATAACCACACATAGAAGAGCAGAGCTCAAGAGCTCAGGTGGCAGAATCTACAGTAAATAATGAGGATAAGAAAGCAATAGAAGCGAAGTGGCACATGGGTCTATGACGGTAGAATAAGCTAAAAGCTCTATTATTAGACCACTTATACATCTGCAGACAGATAAATATGGTTGTAGTATTTAGGTATATTAAGATAAGAAGTATGGATATCACCAAAATAGCTCGTAAGAAGACTTGCAGCTCTGTGTAGATGGATGAAATAATTGACCTGTCAGATGAGCCACTAGACAGCTCATATGATAGCAAATCATCTGGTATCTATTGTATTCAGGGTGTATCTTGCGTCAAAGTAAGTCCATACCCTTATTCAACATTCTATAGGTACTGAATTGGAGGGTAGAGAATAGTCCTGGGTATTTTGGTGGTGCCCAGAGGCCTACTGTGAGAGGGAACTTATTGTGTTCACTTACCGGTAAGCAACATCGGGGATGGTGGCTTTTCTTTGGTGCCTAGCTTTCCTGAAAGATGACTTGTGTGGTTTAGGAACTTTCTATGGGTTGCGAAAGGAAAACCTCGTTTCCTCTGCGTGCGTTCAAACGATGACAGGCGGCCTTGACCAGAGCAAGAGGCGTTGGATGTTCGGTGAGACCGGCGAAAGAACACCGAAAAATTCCCCACCGAGGCTCACCGAGGGACGACTTGGGAAAAGCGTCACGTGCAACCAGCCCGACACGCACCGCGCCCTACCTGGGCCTGCAGCCAGCTTCATATCCAAACCAGCAGGCGACAGGGCATTCGATAGTCCAGAATTATTGTAGAATTGTAGACGAATTCTATTGGATCGAGAAAAAAAGACGATAAATTGTTTTCGACGTCACAATGCTGTCCATTTTACGCAAAGCTCGGCTCAAGGACAAGGAGATGCGGATCTTGATGCTGTCAGTCAGCAATCGCGTCTTCGCGGCACGGCTCACACTGACGACTAGTCCAGGGGTCTCGACAATGCGGGCAAGACGACGATAGTGAAAAAAATCATGGGCGAGGATGTCAACACGGTCAGCCCGACTCTGGGCTTCATCATCAAGACCATCGACTACGACGGGTGAGTTGGCGGGGTACTACCACACGGTTCATGTGAAATGATGCTAACGACGATGCAGATACAAGCTTAACATCTGTACGTGATTGTCCAATGACGGCCAGAGCTCTCCTGACGAGGCGTAGGGGACGTTGGCGGACAGAAGACTCTGCGATCATACTGGCGCAACTACTTTGAAAAGACGGATGCGTTGATCTGGGTCGTCGACGCCACGGATCGTCTTAGAATCGAGGATTGCAAGGAAGAATTACACGGTCTCTTACAGGAGGAGGTCTGTTGGATGCCGGGCTTTTGGCCTATTTTTTTTTTTTTTTTCGCCTTGGACAATGGTCAGTGCTGACGCCAGTATAGCGACTTTCTGGGGCTAGCTTGCTGGTGTTTGCCAACAAGACCGATGTCAACGGGTGCATGGACGAGCGAGAGATACTCGAGGTCAGTCCTCAAGCCCTGAGTCACGGAGAGTGTCGCTGATTTTGCTGGGCAGGGATTGCAATTAGCATCTATCAGGACACATAGCTGGCATATACTGCGCTGTAGTGCCATGACAGGTGTCAATCTCAAGGAAGGGCTAGCTTGGGTTGTGGAAGACGCGAAAAAGAGGCTCTTTTTGTATTGAAAAGATGATAGCTGGTGGGCGGACCTAACAGCTTGGGATGGATGCACCGGAAGCTGAGGTTTTGCAGCACAGGAGTCGGGATTGACATTTGTGTCTAGCGGTGGCAGTGGGAGAGATGGGTGTCCCAGTTGGCGCAAAGAAGCATTCGGCACTCAAAAAGGGGCTTGACAACATCAGAGGTCCAGATGTGCTGCGGCTGAGAGCACACATGCCGTTGTCCCAGGAAATCGAGAGACAGCGCTTGTCTGCTCAAAATCGGGGCCTTTTTAACCCGACGATGGCCGAGAAGAAGCAATGTCCAGCGGGTGTACAGAAATGGGCCAGTGAATGGGGTTCGCTAGTACCCAGAGCGGAGCAAGAGCTGATGTTCCGTGTCTGAGGTAAGAATGGCGTCGGGGGAGAAGTTGAAGCTCCAGATGGAATGCCGGGCCATCCCTCCAGGAAATCATGGTTTGAAACGACGTGATTGAAACGCTTCCGCTAGCCAGTGAAGTGCTTGGTGGGCGAAATTTGATGCTGGGTCCCCAAGTCAAAGGATCTCACTCACGAAGACCCGGATGCTGGCGAGATTCGGCCCGTGTCATTTCGATTGCGAGTGAGACAGGGGTTGCCTACTGCGAGTACTTGGATGATCCAGTGATGGTCATGGCGCCTCAGGACCATCTCCACTGTCGCTCGTCAATCCAAGTCGTCACTGCGGGCTCATCTCACGGCGCTGATTTCGAGGCTAGCCTGCCTTGCATAGGTTAGCGTGATATTTATTTTGTTGTTCACGGTGGTATGGTCTGTACTGCGCGTGGATGATTTTTTTGCTCCTCTTTCTTGGGTCTCTGGCATGGCGTACAACGTCTTGCTTGAGACAATTGAGCTTCGTGGCCATGTTTCAACGTCAAGAGTAGACCGTTGGCGTTGCGGCGCGTATTTTGGAGAAACATGGGGCCAGTTCACCTACTGCGTATGCCTAAGCACTCCGTACAGTATGCACACTCAAGGTACGGATACAGATACCAACTCTCTGAAATTGCAACCATGGTTACCTCCACCTGAAGGAAGGTAAGATACGAGGTATCAATCTTCTTGGGTGAATACGACCTTGGCTACCCAGGTAGGTGCACGTACCTGCGTTGCTTCGTCGTCTGCCAGCCCAGTCAGTGCCAGGGCAGCAAAAGCGTCGATTTAAGTTGGGCTGTCAGGCTTGCGTCTGACGGGATGCACAAGGTACAGCCAATCGTATCGGGTTGGAGAAAGGGAAGAAGAGAAAAACCTGCTTCTGTCAACTTCCGCCAAACAAACGCGAATATCTATGTACCTTAACCGTGCCTACAGAGTCATCCGAGAGGTAAACAAAACGCAGGTCCCGACGCGCGCACTGCATGTCAACCAGGTCCCTTACATCGTAGCTTCTGCCACTTCTCGCCACACTCGGTCGGAGCCTCCTGTGCCACTGCTGGCGCTACTGCTAGTTACTGCTACTGCTACTGCTGCCACCGCGTCTAGCTTCTTCACCTTTCAGACCTTTGACAACAGCACTGGACTGATCAGGTCAGGTCCAGTCTCTTAGCGGGACGATTCCATTCGGTCCATCCCAGACACCTCAGACACGCTGCTGGCAGACAGCAGACGCAGACGCAGACACAACCTGGACGACGGCAACGTGACGAAGGAGTGTACGTATACGCAACGCAACGACAGCATAGTACCTTACCGTGCCTCTGGTCGTACGCCGCCCTGCCTCATCCCGTCCCGTCGCCAAACACAGCCGGGACGCGAAAAATAGACCACATATCCCATCCTTCCTCCAACCCAACCAAGACCTACACAGTAGACCTCACCACGCCGACACTTGTCCGCCTTACCACGACGGTACGGCACCACACGACACACCATAGGCATTCATTACCTGTAGGCTACTTACTTTAACGTACCGTACTCTTCATCACGCATACCTCCTACCGGGGGGGCTCCTGCGTATACAGTACCTCCTGTTTCCATCCTTCCCCCACCGCAATCGTGTCATGACTCTGCCTTCCGCTTCGACATGTCGGAACAAGCCATGGACGACGTCTCCAAGTTTTTGCAAGACGTCAAGGAGATGAACGCTCGTCGCACTGAAGAAGACGACGCACGCCAACGTGAATTGGACGAGAAGATTCAGCAGGAGAAGAGAGAACGGCAAGCTCGCCGAGCCGGTATGTGGTCTTTTTTTTCTTTCTCACTTTCGTTTTTTTTCCCTTCGTTTTCGTGTCGTTCCGTATCCCGTACCCCTCACCTATCATCACTCTTTTCCTCTCCCTCTCCCTCAGTTCTGCGCCATCAGCTGTTCCTGCTGCTGCCTCTCCCTACTGTATGTGTTGCATTCGTTGTATGCTCCTTGATTGTGTCTCGCTTCTGGCCTTTTGTTAAGCTTTCTTTTCCCAACTTGGCCAAGCTAGCAAAACCATCCCACAGAGCACTTCCTGTGTCGTGCTCGTGCTTCGTCCTCGTGCTTGTGCTCGGTGCCAGTGCCAGGTGCCCATGTTCAGGTTCAGGTTGCTCTCAATTACAGAGCTGAGCTACCGACGGGACCACTGGCGCACTGGGCCAGACGCGAGTGACGCCTCAGAGCGACGCCTTGACTCTACCACTTTTGTAGACACAACAACACATGTCCGCTGCCCATTGTTGCCCATTGCACCCGTCGGAAAGTCGTCAACACTCAGTCTGAGCTTTTGCATCTGTCTTTTCCCCGTCTTTCTGGCTGCGTTTGTCGTATTGCTGCAGAAATCGCATCGCCTTACCATCTGACAACGTTGACAGAACGCGCCCGCTCCATTTCCCCCCAGAAGTCATCCCCGGCCAATACCCCACCACCCTCGTCTCAACGCAACAACACTCAGCTTTCCGATGACCTGAAATTGTCTTCGCCTGGTCTTGAGCACACCGGAAGCCCCCGTTCCCACTCCCGTGCAATCGCAGCTACCGACGCCTTGGAAAACATGTCTTCGACTTCTCCCACCAAGGAGAACGACTCCCCCTTCGACACCGACGATCAGAAGCGCGCCTCCGTCATATCTCCTACCGGCAGCGTGCAGGGAGCTCGACCGCTTTCCTGGCAGAGGCGTCCCAATTCCCAACATTCCGATCGACCAAAGAGCCGGCCGCTGTCCGTTGTTGCTGCTGAGAATGCTGCGAGGACCTCGCCGAACCCGACCTCTGACCCCTCCTCCGCGACCGAGCAAAACTTCTCCAAAGACCAGATCGCCCAGGCATTGGGTTCCAAGGACCCTTCCTGGTTCCGCCAGACAGCTGACAGGGCCAGCGTCGGTTCTGCCGCCAACCGCAAAAGCCAAGTCGAGGATACCGATACCACCGACATGTCTTCGATGCGTGCCCAACAGCTCCCAGGCATGAGCCGCAGCTCCTCGACCGACCCCTCTCCTGAGCACACAAGCCCGACAAAGGAAAGTAGGCTTGGTTCACCACTGCCGCTGACGAGCGCGCAGCGACTCGATCCCCCGGCTGAGATCTCCTCTGATAATGACAACCCTGCCCGTCGATCCTCTGCTCTGTCGTCAGGTTCTGGTCGCATGTCGCCCGGCAGACCCATCTCACCAACCAAGGGCATGGGCGGTTTTGTTCAAAGTGCCATGATGAAAAGATCCGACAGTGTGAAAAGGTGGAGCGTGACGTCGCCCTCTGGCCTCGTACGCGCAGACTCGGTGGCTTCAAACCGGACCGGTGAGTCGCGATCTCGACCGCAGAGCATGGTCATGCGGGATGGAACTTCTACACCAACTCGCCACGCTCGCTCTCTCTCGCGCCCAGCGTCTCGTCACGCGTCCCGTCCTGCCTCTCGTCATGGCACACAAGAACAAGACAATGAAGAAGAGACTACGCCGAAGGCTGCTCCGGCATCGACAACGGCGCCCGCCCCTGTTCCCGCGGCCGAGCCAGAGCACGAGCTGAAGCCCAAGGCAGACCCCAAACCTGCCCCGGAGGAAGAGAAACTGACACCGCCGTCAAGCCCGTCGAAGACCATGGACACTAGGAGATGGAGTCCGACCAAGGCAAGCTGGTTGGAAACAGCGCTGAACAAGCCAGAGTCGCCCAAGCCAAAACCCCCACCAACGGCTAACCAGCCGGCCTGGATGGTAGAGCTCAATAAGGCAAAAGCGCACAAGGCAGCCAACCCGAGTGCTGACCTTGGCCGAACTGGATCAGTGTCCTCTCAGAAGCATGAAGTCAGCATTGGTGGGCTGATGCGGTCTTCGCCCATGGGTGGCCACAATTCGAAGCCTTCTGTGAGTGGACTCAAGGGTATCTTTGCGCCGCCAATCGAGTCCCATCAACCCGCCAATCCCAGTACCAGCGGGACAAACTTCCGTGGCAACCAGCTCAAAAGCCCTATAAACGACAACCATCCCGAAGACGAAGCCGCCGAAGCCCCTAAGCGATCCTCCGTGGGCGATGGCCATGCGGCTGCCAAGGTGAAGCCAGAAACCCCACCAAAGAAAGACTTCCGCGCGAACCTCAAGCCTCGCAACCTCTCTGGCGATGCATCATCCAGGGAGCAGCCGAATGAGTTACAGAGCGTGTTCGGCAACCTGCGACGGACCAAGACTCAAAACTATGTCCCTCCTGACGAGCTCAAGGGCAACATTGTGCGCGGCAAGGCGGGTCTTAACAATACCGGTGGGCCTAAGCCGAGTGAGCGCAAAGATGAATTCAAAGAGGCAATACTGAAGAAAAAGGGAGACTTCAAGGCTGCTCAAGAGCAGGGCAGAGGAGTCGCACGCAGCAAGTCCAATGCGGCCGATAAGCCTGTGCCCGAAGGACTGATCAAGAAGGCCGAACTGAGCAAATCTACGTCTCATAAGCCAAACTTTTCGTCCGATTTTGGCGTTCGACACCGCAAATCCGTCAGCGAACGGCCCAAATCCGTATACAATGTCGAAGCGAGTGAGTCTTCTCCCACGATTAAGTCCCCCATCACTTCGCCGATCACATCGCCCGTCCAAAAGGAGGCCAGTGCCTCCGGTCACCTACAGGGACGCGCTGCAGCTGGTGGGTTGGCAGGCCGCTTCAATCCTGGCCTCGCAGGGCTTCTCGCCCGCGGCCCGCCGTCTATGGCCACCAACGGCGGAAAGGATGCCGAAAAGTCGGAGGGAGCCACTGCGTCGGCCTCAGAGCCCACCGCTCCAGGCCCCCAGCTGACGCACATGACTAAGGGTCGTGCTCGCGGTCCCAAGAGAAAGGCTCCGTCCAAGGCCGCAGCTGCCACAAGCCCGGGTCCGGACAGCGAAACAAAGCCAAGTGCTGTTTCGACTCCACCAGCTGAAGACCAAGTTGCGGAAGCAGAGGAACATGAAGATGTCAAGAAGGACACCCCGCCATCAATACATGCCCAAGTTGCCGCCCAAGCGGCTCTCAAGCACAGGCCAGCGCCCCTTAAGCCCTTTGAAAGACCTGCGGAAGAATCTGCAAAGTCCTTTGAAAAGCCGGCCGAGAAATCCGTGGAGAAGCCTGTCTTCAGTCCCAGCGACGCTGAGCCGATACCGGTCCGTAGAACCCGCTCTCCCACGATGAAGCTCCAAGCTTCCCCTGTTAAACTGGGCGACGAAAAGCCTAGCGAGCCGGTGTCACAGCCTACCTCGCCGAAGAAACTCGACATGAAGAGAGTGTCCCGATTCTTCGAAGATGTCAATCAGCCGGCAGCCAAGCCCGAAAGTCCTAAGAGAGACAGCGTAACAACTGGTACTAGCCCACAACTGAAGGCCGAAAGCCCCAAGATCGAGAAGGTAGCTTCGCCTCCTGCGGTGAAACCTAAGCCTGAAAGCCCCAAGATGGAGAGGGTGGCTTCGCCTACCGCGGTGAAGTCTACGCCTGACAGTCCGAGAAGAGACAGCCCCGTCGCTTCCCCGACCACAAAGCCCAAGCCGGAGAGTTTCAGCAGGGAGAGTCCTGTTACCTCTCCGAGTATGAGACCTAAGCCAGTCTTTGAGAAGCCCTCTGGCCCTGCGCCGCAGAAGGCTGAGGACTCTCCCTTCAAGGCGTTCGGACGGCCACTGCCCGAGCACACACCCAGCTCACCCAAGAAGTCGTTTGCCGAGGGTCGCGAGGAGCCTCTTGCGCCGCTCAAAACCTTTGGCCGGCCTCTGCCTGATCCCACCATCAGGTCTCCAATTCGATCTCCCGTCCGGTCACCACCTTCCAACGAATACAACCCCCACGTGGCACCTCTAAGACTGTCACGACCCAGTTCGCCTCAGAAGGGTCTCTCCAACGACAAGGTAGACAGCGAGTCTGTTGTGTCTGTCAAGAACGCCGCAGCCCTGTTTGGAGGAGCTAGGGTGCAGTCGCCGCCTACGGTGAAGTCACCTCCGATGCAGTCGCCGCCATCGGAAACGAGATCTCGCTTCGAGAGTTCTGCGCCTACTGTCGAGCGGACCAGCACCCCGAAGGCTGCTGTTCGACCGCTACCTATCCCGCCGAAGCCATCGTCGCCCACACCAATTTCCTCACCCGTGCGATCGCCTACGAAACTGGCATCCGATGTTTCTGCGCTGCTTGACGATTTCTTCGGCACACCGAGGCCCCAGAGGGAGTACAAGGTCGACACGGCTGAAGTGCTCATGAACAAACCCCGGGTTCGCAACATTCACGGCCAGGGAGGCCGATTGTTCCAAATCACTGGCGATGGTAAAAAAATCCCGGTGCCCGCACACAACGAGCGCATTCTTTTCGAGAGAGAGATGTACATCTGTGCCTACACCTTTTCCAATGATGCGGGAAAGAAGGCGACAGAGGTGTACTTCTGGGCCGGTGACGAGGTGCCGGCAGCAACCGTGGAAGACGCGGCTCTATTTGTGAACCGTGAGGCCAGGTCTCTCGGCGGAAAGCTTGTCAGAATGCGTCAAGGCAGAGAAACGCCCGAGTTCATCCAGGGGCTCGGAGGCATGGTCATCACTCGCCGTGGCTCTAGTACCAAGTACGACTCGCTGGCGCCTAGTATACTCTGCGGTCGCCGCATCCTTGGACAGTCGACGTTCGTCTTTGACGAAGTCGACTTCGCCTCGGCAAGCCTCTGCTCGGGATTTCCATTCCTGATTACGCAGTCAGGGAAGTGTTACCTATGGAAGGGCAAGGGCAGCGATGTAGATGAACTCAGCTGCGCCCGTCTCATAGGTATGGACTTGACTCTGACGGGGGAGCTCCTGGAGATTGAGGACGGCAGCGAGCCGGACAGTTTCTGGGACATCTTCAGCGGCGGTCCCAAGCCCCATTCCGCCGACCACTGGCGGTTGAAGCCCAACTACGACCAGTACTGCCAAAGGCTCTTCCGAGCGGAGGCGACGTCGAAGCAACAGGTAAGACCTTCCCCACGTTTGCACCCATGACCCTCGACTCACGCAATAATACCCAGGTATACGAAATCGCACCCTTCACCCAGGCCGATCTGGACCCTTCAGGCATCTACGTTCTAGACGCCTTCTTCGAAATGTACATCGTCGTCGGCAGAACCGCACAGAGCCAGTACAGCTCGTTCCGCATCGCTCTCGACTTCGCGCAGGAATACGCAATTCTCGCAAGCGGCATGGAAGACCGTCCGTTCATCCCCATCTCAACCGTCGTGTTGGAGGGTATCCCCAAGGATCTCAAGAGCGTCTTCCGCAAGTGGAGCGACGAGGCCAGCCCGACCATTATGCCACCTCGCAGCGCGACGCCAGGCTTGAAGCGCGGGAGGAGTCTGAGAGTGGTTCCCCTGACTCAGGCGCTGCAAGCACTTAGTGAGTAGGCGCGGTTCGTTTTGGCAAGGGAGGGCTGGAGTTGAGGCGGCGGGACACGGATCTCCTTTTTTTTTTCTTGCCATAACAAATACCCGGACGCTTGGAGGAAGCAAATGTCGTGATGAAGAGGGAACGACGTGTGTGTGTCTGTCTGTATGTATGTACATAACTGTGTTGGCATTTGCAACCGCCTAGGAGGCGGCGATGGGCGTTTTCTTAAAACCCAAACCTCGAAGTTTCATGGACACTACTTGTTGCGGTTTCAGCGCTTTTCCCGATATTGTCGACGCGGCGTGAAAATGCTGCGCGAAATGTACGACTCTGAATTTCCTCGTTAGTCTCACGTGCCACTCCTGGACAGCTTCTCTCAATGTCACACCGGTGAATTTCTATGGCGATACGAGAACACCGTGCAAGTACTTCCATCGCATGAGAATCCCGCCGAGACGCACAATGTACTCAAAGGCTTGGATTAAGACAACAAGCAAAGCGAAAAGAAAAACAACACAGCCCACACTACCCGAGAATATAACGCCGCTTTTCTATATACGCCGACGGGTGCCGATACCAGGTTCGCGGCTGACACCCTATGCACACGACGACATGATTTCCACAACATGCATGTCCCTTTCCCCTCCCTCTCCCGCAGACCCGCACGTGAACGTCGGCTCTGTCGTAATTTCAGAATTCCCCCAGCTGTCTCTTGACCCGGCAATAGTGCAACATGATGAGCCTGGCCGTATGATGTTGTGAGTTGGGGTATATATTGTTTGCGAGCCCTCCAATTCCTGGGTTGCTACTTTCTCTCTTCATACACGTCTTCGGGGTGGCATCCCATGCGAATCTTCTTATGACTCGTCCTCAGTATCCGTGTTAGTCGCACTCGTGTCGTCGTCCTCGACATCGTCATCTGTGCCGCTCTCCTCATCCGAGTCGTCAGCTGGTCTCCTGCGGGCCTTCGTGGCTCCGGGCACACTGCCCGTCTTGAGAGCCTGCATCTGGCCAGCTATCGAGTCTATACTTTGATTAGCACAGCTCTCGATCGCCTCATGGGACCTGGACTTACCCTCATCAGGCTCGCTGATCTCATCCTCGGCCACAATGGCCGCCGCCTTATCGGCCTCCTCTACAACCAAAGTCACCTCCATCTTGGTATCGAAACCGACATAGCTATCGCACACGACGTGCATGACGAATGTGTAATGGCCGGCTTGAGGAGGAGCGGCAAACTGGGCCTTGAGAGTCTGCATGTTGAAGGTGGGCTTGCCGGACTCGTCGAAGATGGGCTTGTCGAATTGGGTGAAGGTGAAGGGGGGAACGGCCATCTTGCCCTGCTTGGAGTCGGTCAAGAAGACGTACCACTTGGGAGCGTGGTCGCGAGCAAAGTAAGGGGCGTGAGCGAGGGGAGGCAGGACGGGTTTGTCGTCGACAGCAAGAACTTTGCCGTCAGGGCCCTTCTCCGTCTTTTTCTTGCGACCGAGGAAAGCCTCGAGGTCGTCCTCAGCGGGGTCAACGTCTTCCAGGTCGAGATCGTTGATTTCGGGGACGTTCTCACTACCAGGAGGAACGATGCGGCCCTTGACAACGAGGGTGACCAGAGAAGAGGGGATGATGAAGCGCTCGCCAGTAACCTTGAAGAAAGCCTTGGCGACGCGAAGCTGGGGGAGTTGACGGGAAACACCGAGGACGGTCTTGTACTGCTCCTCTGTCAGGAGACCCTTGCGGACTGTGAGGTTTCTGCGGAGGTTGTCGGGGAGATCCATAAATTGCTGAAGAGTGACGTGAACCTTCTCGTCGCCGCCTTCGACGGCGCGGACAATTTCCTGGTTGAAGTGAGGAAGCTGGAGGAGGGGAGATGCCTTGGGGGGCAGGGCCTGGACCAAGTGCTGGCTAGTCGAATAGGCGGCCAGGATGGGCCCAGTGTTGCCGTAAGCTTGTGCGATGGCGGAGAAGGACTTGGTGAGAGCGTGGGCGAGAGGCGCGACTTCGAACTTGGCGCTGTTCAGGGCAGGGTCCTCGAGATCAACGCGACCAATGTAAGACCACAGGAGGGCGAGAGCCTTCCGACGCACGCCGCTGTCGAGATCCTCCAGAGCCTGTTTGTCCTTCGAGGAGAGGCCGACCTTCTCGGCGTTGGCAAAGAGCTTAGACTCGAGCTTGGACAGGCCGGACTCGGCCTTGTCACCCTTGAGAACATTCTCAAACTCCTTTCCGCTGCTGAGAGCAGTGATAACGCCACCCTCGTCAACGTTCTCGTCGTATGCGCGGAAGAGGTTGTTAGCGCTCTCCATGAGGACACCGTCCTTGGACATGCGCTGAGTGCCGTACCACCAGGATCCGACCAGGTAGGGGAGGAGAACGCCGAGGAGAAGCGTATAGGCGAGGACGACATACTTGCCGTTGCCGTCAGAGATCATAAACATGGGCAGCGCAATGCCGATGCTGAAGCTCTGCTTGCCATCAGGGTGACCAAACTGGATGTAGTTATTACGGACCTCCTCGTCGGTGAGGGCCTGGTAGGCCTTGGAGATTTCGACGTAGGCGGCATTGAGAGATTCAATGGTTTCGTTCTTGGCCGGATCGGGCTTCACCTTGTCAGGGTGCAGCGTTCTCGACAGTTTCCTGTACACCTTCTTGATCTGCGTCTCGTCGGCGGACTAGAGGGACATGGGTCAGTACACGAAGCGACAATCGTCTAGGGACTTGAACGTACATCAGGGAGGCCAAGGATGTCGTAGGGGTTCCAGATCTTGGGTGTTACGGTTTTGACGTGGAGAATGAGATAGACCATACCGGCCATAAGGGCCAGGCCGGCGAGAACGAAGAGGGTGCGCACAATGCGGCGCTGCTTCTTCTGATGCGCCTTGCGCTGTTTCTCGATCAGGTCGGCATGTTCAGGCTTGTAGTCGCTCTGGATGCGTGGGGCTTTCGCTTCGATGTCCTTGGAGGGGAAGACAATTGTGTAGGCGAGGGGCAAAGTGACGATGCTGGTGATGGCGAGGATGAAGAAGGGGTAGAACTGGGCGTCGGTGTCGTAAGAGTAGTCAGAACTCATCTTGGCGACGTGGTGAGCTTGAGGGCTCCAAAAGGCGTGAAAGACGGTGTGATCGAACGCTCAGTGGAGTGGTCGAATCGCGGAAGATGCCACGTCGAAGACAGCGATGCGAACCAAAAATGAGGGTCGTGGAACGAGCGGCTTCGCCGGCGCGTTGAAAGATATCGTGTCGATGCAGACAAGAATGAAAATGCCCAACTTGAGGTGCACAAAAAACTCTGGGAAGAGTAGACGGAGACAAGGACAACTCGCGCGTAGGCCGTGTCGGAAAGCAAAGAGTTTGTAGTGCTTTGGTGGTTTAGTCGGATCTCACAGTAGGTAGGCGTAGGTCCCAGTCACTTTCTTTTGACAATCGTGGCCTCGCCTCGTATTGCGGTGCTGACGTCGGGTACCTCGCTACCTTGGACATGTACCGACGAGTATCATCAGGTAGGTAACAGCCCGCGACAGAGGCACTTTAGGTACTTGATCATGGGGCCTTAGGGGTCAAAACGGCTGAGTAACCAGTCAGTGCGCCTGGCCATGACCCACCAATGGCTCCGGTACCTACTGTTAGGTACCTTACTCAGGTTGCCAGGCACTTCCAGGTTTCCTCGCTGCCTTCGCCTCCGGAACGGCAAATGGATTATCTGTCCTTCCCCAGCGCAACTCAAACATTTTAACTCGCCGTTTTGAGCATGTTGGCCATTTTAGCTCCGGCTCCGCTGTTTGGTCAAGGCAGCTACCCGACTCGGCGCATTCAGCAGGGCCTAACTTGTTCCGAGTTGCATGGGCTGGGTTCCTTTTGAGATGCAACACCCAGGGTTTGTTTCCTTGCGGCTTGTAATAGACATCGCCTTGCCATTGCGGCTTATCTATGCTTCGAGCGTTGCTACGTAGTATATATCCTGAATTTACAACGGCGCGATTCAAAGGTGCTACACGAAGGCGAAGCTGTTATTCTGCCTCAAGGACCTGCCATCGAAATCCAAAGCCTTTCGAAAATGCTCATGACTGCTAATTGGGAGATAGTGGGCTGTACCAGGCGTGCTTTTGACGACGCGTTCAAGACACAGTATCATTGCTTGATCAAAGGACTTGGAACGTCACGATTGCCCGTCAGACTTGAGCTCTTGGTCTGGTTCCTCATTCAATCATCGAATCGGAAATGTGTAGACTTCAGCCTGATCAATTCCATACAAAACTTTCGCGGACATGCTCCCTCTGCGAAGACGCTTATTTACTTTTCCGATGACGAACACTTCATTTTGAAAATAACGGCGAGTACAAAGTTACACCAGCTACATCGGTCTTCCGTTTATCCCCCCCCAATGTCGCGCAGCTCAGAGGAGTCCGCTTCCCTCCCAAGTATCGAATCGGCTATGTATGGATTGGGGATATTCATGGCTCACCAGCTGAGTTCAGTCTGATCGACTATTTGCTCCATCGCGGTGATGAAACGCAAACCGTTAGAGTGAAAAAGAAAGTCCTTGTCGATCACGGACACTATAGATCTTTGGAATATTCCTAGCTGTAACGATATTGGTTCAGCTCGGGGCAGCGCTAAGTAGGGTTCGAAAGAATGTATTGTATACCGGGTACTAATACGTAGGTATAAAAACACACAAGCTACTACCGAAAGATGAGTTAAATTAGTACTTCGAAAGGCTTCGCTCGTCGTGTGGTGTACGCTAAAGACTTCTGAGACCTAAATTCCTCATTCGGTTTTCTGTATTAAGAAGCACTTTATGGTCGTTGCTATTACTGATACTTTCGTCATCAAACTCTGGGCCCCAAAATTACGAGTTCTGGCAAAATTACAGTATCGTTTCTTTAACCCTTTGTGCGACAACAAACTACCAAAGTAACATGCCATTCTGAAGTCTTTTGGGAGTCATCTCGCGGGAATTGAGGAGGCTCCGGGGGTTCCCTTGAGAATCATGCTTTGTCGTTCGTCGAATTAATCTTCAGGGATGCCAGCCCACTGCCTTGGCGAAAACGGGTACGCTCGTTACCGCAACATGGAAAAAAATATCTCTCCACGTCGGCTTAAGTTGACTTCGTATCAGTCTCGTCGATTTAGGCGTCGTTCAAATCTTTCATCCAAAGGGTGCAAATGATAGCAAACTGATTCACGCCGCTGTCCATCTCGTTATTGGAATGAAGACCTTTCATAGTCCATGTCGTCCAACGGGATGTATCTCGACTTTGCGTAACCAGCTTCGATTACATGCTGCGTCTGCTATTTTGGCATGCGACATGTTGGCTGGGTAGCCTTTGTCGACAAGTCGTCGACCGCCTGGTTCGTTGATAAAGCTAACATTAGCATGAGAAGCCTGAACGCGCTGAGCGGTAATTCACCCATTGTTACTATGACAGCCCGAGCATAGGAAGTTATTATCGGTTCAGTATTGCAGGGCGTTACCGTAAAACCCTGACGGTAAAGCCCTACAACCATGCCCAATACTCGTCTTTCAAACTGGTTGATAAAAGGCCGCGACGGCACCGGAGTCTTCTCAGAGGTCTGTAGGTTTTGCAGAAACCCCTCTCACCCCATCGTCAAAGGGTGAGGCGTCTACTGGCCGCTGACGGAACCTTGCAGTAAACGCTAGTCTGGATCTTGTACTATATGAAAGTGATTGCTCGTATTCGCATTCACTTCTTGTACTTGAGCTAGTGAGAAGGATATGTTGGTGTCGCGAAGATATGAACAACAGGTACTCGCGACAGCCCACGAGGAACATTCGTCTGCCCCCTCAACTATTCCAAGTCACTGAGACCTCATGATCTTAGCAAGCCCCTTGTCCATCTCGTCGTCATCATCTCAACTCCCCAGTAGCCGCGTCATTATAAGGGGGTATACGTATGACCACAATTGTGTTCAGTCGACAGCCCGAAATTTGCACGATGGTGACTGGCCGTAGGGCAGGTTAGTTGCCGAGCTTGAACCATTCAAAAGACAGAAAATAGATGAACATGCCTAGGCCTAGCATTGGAAACATATACTCCAGCCTTAGCGTGCATGCTAGTTAGCTATATGCTTTGGTGACAGAGTTCCGAGACCTTATAGCCTGAGACCCGGGATGTCATGTCGGGTTATGGGGCATGATTTCACCGGTGCTTTGGAGCGGAAACCCTTTGTATGTCGACAAGCGGTCGATTGTCACCAAAAGGATATTCAAATGCTTGCGTACGAGCTTGCGAATAGCTTGCGTGTAGCTTGCGTACGACTATCATGTACCCAATCTACAAACGGACTCGTTCAGAGGCTTGTTTTCTTTATCTTGAATATATAATTTACCGAACTCCACACCTATTCACGGCGTGCGGTTCGACATCAGTAGTATCTCTTCCTCCTCGATCACTCTATTGCAATCTCAAATCAGCTCTTGACGGACTCTCAACAGAAACGCAATGCTGTTCTCGGCTGTTCTTGCCCGGAGCCCCCTTCTCTTCGCTTGGCGGGTCTCTGCTGAGATCCGGCATGGAGAACCTCAAATCTCCTACAACCTAACCTTTGAGGAACACGCCGCAAAGGCCGCGGTCGTTCTCGACCCTGTGGACAGCATCACCTCAGAACCCCCGGGTAGCCATCTCGCCGACATCCGGAAGCGTGCACCTGTTGGCGGGGAGATCAACAACCCTGTGCCCATCCAGGTCATTCTCGAAGCACTCGCGGGTATATGCAACGCAGGCACTCGCGCGTTTCAGTATCCGTACCGCGCGTTAAACGGGCACTGCATTAGCGACCAAATGGTATTCATTCACTGCGGCCGAACCGGCGGTGTCGGAAACATGAGCAAAACAAAAGTTCACGCCTGTGCCAAAAACGAAGCTTGCGCAGAATTCGATGCCAATAACTTCAACCACTACCAGCAAAAGTATGGCTGGTGCGGTCCCCGTATCGAAGTAGACAAGAGACAAGAACAGGGAAGAGGAACGGGCCAAGTGACCGGTACTTGGACGCCTAACCCCGGGAATTCATACGGCTCGTATAGCGATTTCGTAGCATTGTTGGGGAAAGACGTGGCAGATTTCGTTTTCGAAGGCGAGCTGGGGCCGGGGACACCTTTCAAGTCTTCGGGGACTGGTCATAGTTGGTCATGCTGGAATTGCCCTGCGGGAATACTAACAATAACCGCAGACCACAAAGTTACTGGTGTTGGCTTTACTGCCAAAACATAGAGTAAAACCTGGTAATCGGCCATGATTGATGTGACTGCTAGTAGCCGCTGAGTGGCAAATATAGCAGGAAAAGTAGTAAAATGTGTTGGACACATGAGGTGATGCACTACGAGGTTTTGTTTATTACTAGTCGGGGTAATTGCATTTAGTACGCTGGTCCACTTCACTAGCTTCTTCAGCTTTTATCGCCTGCATAGCTATTCATCCTTCACGAACACCACCACAGACGCCATCCAAATCCATCAAAAACACACAAAAGAACATACAACACCAGGAATTCGCTGGTCGTCACCGACCCAATTACTAATCCGGCCCTCATTGGCTTATCTATGGGAGAGCGGACGGGATCCCGAGTTTTCCAATGGGTATGGTCGTATGTGATAATTCAATGGCATAGAGATGACTATACAGGCAACTGGTTAGACCACAGCCATCAGTTACGAAAGGCCAGCGCACAGCCAACAGGCTGTCATTGCTAGATAAATCGCATATACCAATGTGTTACTCTGTTGCCTGCCGAGAGCCTTCCCGGAGATTAAAAAAATCTAATTCAAACGCCGAGCTATGCTAGGTCCTGTTCCGACGTGTACCTACAAGTCTTCTGTAATCCTACAACTTACCATGAATGGCTCTGATGTTCCGCATCTACTCCTTCTGGTCGTACTCATCGTCAACGATGGCCTCCTCGTCAACAAGTAACGTCTCTCCTTCGGCGTCGGTCGTGTCGTCGTCCACATCCGTAGTCCCAGAGATCAACAGGCTCCTGAGGTCGTCCTCGCTTAGGATTGTCTCGATACTGCCCCTACGGATCCATGGTCTCGTTTCCTGCCTGCCTTGCATGATGGCTCTTTCCACCTTGAGCCTGTTGCTGACAAACTTGAGGATGGGGAATCCGCGCTGCTGGCCTTCCTGAATCATCCTTGCCAGTCTCGGCGGGTCGGGATCGGACAGGATGTGGTAAAAGTCGGACGGCACACTCTTGGGCCAGATCGTGATCGTGCCGCTGAATTGCTGTAAGAACAGCTGACTCCAGTCTTGACCCAAAGGTCGGGGAAGAAGCTCCGCGTGACGGATGAATTTGAGCCATTTCGTCATGTCGAGCTTGAGGTAGTGCTCCACCGCCGACATGACGTACCCTCCGCGCCAGCCACGCCCCTTGCGATGAGTGACAGGGTGTCCGACAGAGCCACGGGACGAGAAGAAGAACAGGTTGATGTGCGGATTGACCTGGCTGACAATGGTGAAGTTGACGTTGAAGTGGAGGTTGAGAGCCTTGATAGGAATGTCGGTCCTCAGACTACCGTCCTTCCACTTGTGACCGAATGAATAGGGAATCAACGTGCCATCACGCTGTTTCATCATCAACACCACCGGGTTCAGGATACCAGGGACGGCGGCGGAGGCAAGGACAGCAGACCAGATTACGCAATCGGGGCTGGTGATGTAGTTGCAGAGGATTGTTGGAGAGTGCGGATCAGCCGGGACGCAGGAAACGTTGAGGATGCGACCGGTGCGTTCGTACGCCTCCTTAAAAGTCATGGAACCTCGCGTCCACCAGCTGCTCTGGCGCGCCCAGTCGACCGAGTCGAACCGAGCGCCCGTCTTCCACCAACGGGGAATCCACGTAGTGAAGCCTTCTCTGCAGGCGGTAATACGACCGGCCAGTGCTGGGACCAAGAGCTGCTTCAACTCGTCATTGGTGCGCGTTGCGACAAGGGCTGCGACGAGAGCACCTCCGCTGGTGCCGGTGATGACGTCCGGAAGCAGGTCCGCGTCGAGGAGAGACTTGATGACGCCGAAGTGGTAATACGCGAAAGCCGCACCGCCAGACAGACACAAAGCAGTTCGGCCGTAATTGGTGTGCATGCCCTTGAATATCGTGCGCTTATCCTCGATGGAGAGTTGCTTCGTCTTCAAAACGAACTTTACACTCCTCTCGACTGTGGTTTGGTTAGTGCGAGCACCCACGAAGCAATTAGAAAACGTACCTTCATCGACGAAGTTTTGCACGAGGTTTTTCGTCCCGTAGTATGTCTGGCTGTAGAGCCTTGCATTCTCCACGCCGACAAAGTTGCTCTTGACGCAAGCAGAGAGCAAAGCCTGCAGCTCCTCGATGGCGGGTTTGCCTGGTCTGTTCTGTTCGTCGTCGGCTTCTCCGCTCTCCTGTGCCTCAGCTCTCTGCCTGCACTTGCGCAACTGCTCCCAAACCTTCTTCACAGTCTTGGAGTCGTAGTACGCAAAGTCGTTTTCCTCTTTCCACCGCTGCCGGTCGAGATAGCTGTCTAGTTCCTTAGCCGCCACGACCCAGTCTCTGTAATTGCTCGTCCTCCGCATGCTCCTCCTCAGCCTTTCCCTTGTTCCGCGCCATGTAACAAAGTGCTCGTAGAACCAGATGTACAATCTAGTGTAGAGGTATGTCATTGCAAGACCGGCCAGCCATGCACCAACGAAGAACAACATGGGCCACTTCAGCAGGGCGTAGAAGTTGCCCTCGCGAGTCTCATCTTTGGTTCTCGTGCCGAGTAGTGCCTCAGCAGCACCCTTGGCGCGGTTCCCCCTCCTTCGCGATCCTCTCTTGAAAATTTTCTGATTAACCGGTGCCCAATCGTTTTGTGCCGTGATGAACATGTTGGGCTGCCTTATCGATCCATTCCCGTTCACGGGCGGACCCGGGGCCGCAACGTCACCCGCTGCAGCGGCCGCGGCTGCTGCGACAGCCGTGGGATCTTCCTTGTCATCATCGCAGGTCGAGCCGCGCTTTATGATGTCGAGCGACGACGAGCTCCGTAGACCCGGGGAACGTAGAGAAGTGGTATCTTCGGCAGGGGATTGCAGGGGATCAGGGGCATGTAGGGCTTGAGTGAAAGCCTCGAGGTCCGCGTCGCTCAGGAACTCTGTGTCGAAATCGGGTAGGCCTTCGGGTGAAAAAGTCTCGGGTGGAAAGCCGTGCGTGTCTGTGTTGCTGAGGATGCCAGATGCAAAGGAGACTCTGTGATGTTCAGCCATGTCTGCAGGCTGTGTGGTTTATCAGGTCTAGGCGCATGATATTGCAGAGAAACCCAGGACAGATGACGAACGATGGCCACAGGATGGGTGAAAAAAAAGAAACGAAACGATGCAATGCAAACAGATGAAAGAAGACAGTGAATCGAAGGGAGAGCAGTAGTTGGCGTGCGTTGGAGATAGAAATGGTTGGTCAGCAGCGATATATGGGATAAATGTGCAGATGTAACGGAAGATTAGTCTGTAGGTAGCTTGTTGGGAGCTGAATCAGATAGATACGCCGTACGGCAAGGGTGTTTGTCACCAGCCCAGCCGGAGCCTTTTCGCGAAGGTGGTGTTGCCTCCCTAGGGAATGCGCCCGTGATGCCACGGTCGGATGACGTCGGCAACGGCGAGATTCAGTTTTCGTTGGGGGGCGAGTGGAGGGAGAAATTGTATCCCCCTGGTTTGCAGCGGTCTGTTCCAGTTACGGGGGCGTTCTTCAGAGGTGAGGGACCTGGCATGCCTGGATAGGGCACTTTAGAGGGACGCGAATCACTACCTACCTAAGAGTGAGGTGGCCATACAAATACACGTGCAGGGCAGCTTTCTATTCAGTCCGGCATCGCTTTTCCCTCCAGGTACCACCTACCTAAGTAAGTAGGTAGGTAGGTACCTAGTCAAGCCAGTATCGAACAAACCACCTGTATGCAATGGTGCAGCGTTATTGATGGTCTCGCCAACTTAGGTCCGACCGCTCAGCCGTCACACTAGGAACCGTCTTGGCGGGATTCAGTCTCTCGAGAACCAAGGTCCAACTCATTCGGTTTGCAGTCGCGGCAGCCCATAGGGAAAGGGAGGCAAGGGACCCTCTGGGCCCTTCCAAACCGCGTGCCCGCCTCTCGGGAATCCTCCAGAAATGCTACTTACCACACCCAAGTCCCAGGAAGATGGTTGGCCTGCACGGTGCCGGAATGTACTGCCTATGAGCTCAGATTGACGACGAATCCTCGGTAGGCGGGACGAAGACATGATCGTCGAGGCTGCGGGCAAGGCGGAAAACGTTGTGACGGACTTCTTTTCGCCCATTGATTGTCGACATCAAAACCACTTACGTCCTCTTGGCTACGGCTCGTCACTCCCTACCCCAGCAGATTGTTGAAGCAGGTAGTGCCCTTGAGTCGTGAGCTGCTGACACGGTGGCCTTCGCATCGCGTCCCTGCCAGGATCACCATGGTAGTCGGCAAGCATGGTGCATAGGTAGTCGGTCGTCATGTGCGGAATGGTGTGGTGGTCACCGATCTATCATCGTCGTGATTGTCAATGTTTCTCTCCCGTCATAACAATACAAGGTGTCTCAGTCGTCTTCCAAGCTGGAAACCTCTCTCTGCAAAATTGGATCGGAAGATTGACCGTAAATATGCACGTAGTTACTTACATGCCATGTTGGTCATCAAGATGAATGCATTAAAATAGAGTTATCAAGGCAGGCGCCGAATCCATCGTTCCATCCAGTGCCACTCCATGTGTTCGAGACAGGTGCCATCGTCATAATTCCTCCCCATCTTGCCAGGCGCACCTCCCTGCCATTCACCCCTTCCCGCCTCATCTCGCAATCCCGTGCCTAGACGTACTGAGAGAGCCAACGGATGCCGTCGCCGTATCCTTGCCTGAGGACGACGGAGCACATGAAGACCTCGATAGGTCGGATGCCCTCCAAAGGCACCTTGCCCTTGCCGGTAGTTTGGTACATGCCGAGCTGGTGACGGAGTTCCTCCTCTGAAATAGCATCGGGGTGGTCGATCTTGTTGCCCAGAATGACAAAGGGGACCTTGGCCAGCTCCTCCATGGCCAGCAGAGCGTCGATCTCGGCCTTCGCCTCCGGGAAGCGCTCATGGTCCTTGGCGTCGACGAGGAAGACGATTCCGTTAACCTCGGGGAAGTAGTCCTTCCAGAGACGACGAGCCTGCTGGTGACCGCCGAGGTCGAAGGTAGTGAAGCGAACGTTGCCGATGGCGAGTTCCTCGGAAGCTGGTTACGAGGTGCGGTCAGCCTATCTGGAGGACACGTGCGCAAAGCTACAGTTGCGAAGCTGTGGGTGTGTACTCACTGGGATGCAGGGTGGGTTGGAGGATCGCAACACGATCGTTCTAAACAGACATCAGTGAAATGTTCCCTCTGTATGCTACAGGGCATGGCGGCATCGTTGTATTTCGTGTCGCCATTGGGTGTGTGGATCGGTGGTCGTTTGCCATGCTTGCGATGCCCGGTAGGTATCCAAAGTGTATCGTACCTTCAGCATATGCAGGAGGGTGGTCTTGCCGGCATTGTCGAGACCGAGGAAGAGCAGCTTGGCGTGCTTGTTAAGCAGGCCAAGGTTCGAGAGAACGTCGTAGACTGAGATGAATCGTAGGTCAGTAACTTGAAATGGTCCACGATCAGGGATGGATGCTCGATCCAGCAGCTTGGGAACGACGTGGGGACTTGGACACATACACCAGTTGATAAGCCACATGTTGACTATAGATCGGGCCTTTTCTCGTAACTGTGGTGTTCAATATGGGGATGCTGGAGGTGAGGTTGGTTTAATGTGGTCTGGTTGCTCCAAGAGAGAAATGCGGCGTCGTCGAAAACCTATGTTGCTGGGCTCAGGCTGGACCGGGCTGAGAAGGTGTTGGGTAGGTACGCAGGTACGCTGGGGTGGAGTGCTAAGGTGTGCTGTGAGCAACTCACAGCTCCTCGTGCTGCTGGCTGCTGCTAGTGTGGCCGGTGCTGATGGGGGAAGTTGATGCCTCAGATACAGGGCCCCCCATATGATTGGAGGCCAAACTGCAATCCGACATATCATCGCAATAGTGGCAACTTTTCAACCCACACATTAGATGAAGATTCGCAAGTACGTATTTCACATGGCAATCCCAAATCATTGTCGTGACATAGGCAGCTCTACAAGATGTACGTGAGATCACATTGAGGAACACATGGGGCTAGGCGTCGTTTGCCATCTTGGTTCACCGAGTACACTAAAGTCAATACCACGGTAAGCTCAGTCAATCTAACCTGTCAATCTGACCTATCAAGAATGCCATAGTCACAGAAATCAGTGAGATAATTGTTGGAGATCTGCGATATCTCGCAGGAATGCAGTTGATCAGGCTTCCTAATGCTATGTGTTCGCTCAAACAACCATACAAGCCTTCCTACACGCTATTCCAGGGGTATTCGTGCTCCCGTCCGTTGGACTCCTTGACGCGAGAAAAGAAAAAGGCAAAAGATGTCCG
This sequence comes from Colletotrichum spinosum, assembly GCA_004366825.1. Taxonomy (NCBI): domain Eukaryota; kingdom Fungi; phylum Ascomycota; class Sordariomycetes; order Glomerellales; family Glomerellaceae; genus Colletotrichum; species Colletotrichum spinosum. The sequence continues at coordinate 677,749 of QAPG01000281.1, read as the reverse complement.
AGGCCCCGTTCGTCGGGTTGGCCGTCGTGTAAAAATATGTACTGCCCATAGGGCTAAGAAATGACATCATATGGTTCATGAATCCTACTCCATGCCATGCACTACCCAATGCTAAACGCCGAGCAAGACTTGTTTCGTCCGCCTGTAAGTTGTAAATGCAAGTCAACCATCTCCCATCAAATGTAATCGGTCCTCTGGAAGCCTCTGGAAGCCAATTTTTTAGACAGAGAGGACGTAGTTGCCCTGGTCGATCTTGCCAGCCATGAGCAGACCCAGCTCTCTCATGCGCTCACAGCCGAGGCCGCGCTGTGGCTTGCGCTCGGGAATTTGTCCCTTCCGAGCGCGGTTGCAATACTTCTGGTAAAACTTTTCCTTGCGACGCTGTCGCTTTCTCTCTAGGCCCTTGACAATGTCAATCGCGCCGCGAATGTGAATATCGTTGGCGGGAGCCTTGGAGCGGCGACCCTTCGCCATGTGGGGGAACATGGAAGGGGGCCGGGGAAGAGACTTGGTAACGGTAAGACCGGGGCGAGACGCCAGGGTCTTGAAGGTAATGGCACCCCGCACTTGGCGAGGAGAGGCGGGAGGAGACTTCAAGATCTGAGGAGGGGGAGAACGGAGACGGCCGGGGAAAGGCCCGTCAAACAGGGGACGTGGAGAGCGGACGCGAGCTTTAGGGGCAGGCGACGCACGGCGCTTGATGGGAGGCGGGGAGCGGAAGCGCTTAGGGGAGGGCGCCTCCGTCTTCTTACGGCGACCTCTTCTGTCCTGGCCATGATGCAGGTCATCCATCTTGCCGTGTAGGAACATTTCATCGTCACTGCTGTGGTGAACCGGGTTGTAAATCTCCTCGTCGCCCTCATCCTCGGGATCCGACGCAGGGAAGCTGGGGTCGATATCCTGCGGAATGAGCTGGAGCTTCTCGCGCCTGCGTGCAGCCAAGCAAGAGATGTATGCGTCTTCCATTGGGCGGTCCTCGTCGAGAGTACCGCAGACGAAGTCAGTGCTGTCCGGGAGCTCAGGGGTACCGGGACGGATCTTTATGCGCTGTGCCTTGGCGCGACGGACGCGGAGACTGCTGTGCGAAGCAATAGACGAGTCGGAGAGCTGCTCGGGCAGGGAAGGTCGGCGGGCGATGGGAGTTGAGTCAATATTCTGAATGGTGGAGCGACCAGGCGTCCAGAGCCGAAGGTCGTCGTCTTCTTCCTCATCGTCGGAGTCGGCGAATCCAGTCTCCTCATCAGTCTTGTAGCCGTCAGAGTTATCGTCGTCATTTTCTTCCTCATCCTGCCCATCGTCGTCGTCCTGATCGTCGTCGGCGTCCTCGTTGTCCTCTTCATCATCATCCACGGTATTTTCCAAGTCTTCTTCTTCCTGCTCGGCTTCCTCCTCTGCTTCGGTGGCCAACTTTCGGATGGCGTTCTCTTTTGAGAGCGTATCATCGATAGTGATGCGACGGCCCTGAGCGTTGAAAGCGTGGCGGATCCAATCGTCCTCGCGAGGGATATCGCTGGCGAACTCGTGAAAGTGAGAGGACTCATTTTGGAGGTCGCTGTCATTGGCGGTGATATACTTCTTGGTGGTAGGAGACCTCACATCTCTCAGGGAGGGAGGTGGCATGAGCGTCGGACGCGGGGATCGAGAACGAGTCTTGCGTGCGGTCATGGGGGAGCTTTCTCTCAGAGACGGAGGCTGCAGCATGGCGGCGGCAATCTCCAAACGCTGGGGAGGCGTATTCTGGGTAGAGGCGGGTCGCTGAGGAACGGGGCAAGCAAACTTGATGGTTCGACGTTGAGGCTCCTGAGCAGACGGTGCCTTGACCATGGGTTGAGCTTGAAGCGGCTCTGCAGCCTTGGGCTTCGCGGCACAGGCGAACTGGATGCATCGCTTCTTCGGTGCCTCTCTGGCAGGCTCCTGAGCGGGAACAGCGGGTGCGTGCATGGCAAACCTCTCCGGCTCGTCGTTCAAGCGCAAGAAGCTCATCTCGGGGATGGGAGGGCTCGGGGTGTTCGCTCGAGACGGGCTGGTGAGACCGGTGTCGCTGGTCAAGTCGGCGGTAGATGCGAGGCTAATGTTGCTGGCCATGGAACGACGACGAGCGAAGAAGGATGTGCCAGGACGAGCGTCGTGCTCGTCGTCTTCGGAAGGGCTGTGGAGAGCCTTGGTCAAAAGCGAGGCGTTGTGGTCTAGGGTGGTGCGACGAACAGGGTTCCTTTTGAACATGCTGTTCATGGGCGAAATGGGAAGCTGTGCATCTGGAGGCTCATCGACATCGGCAGCCTCCTCGTCGACCATAGCTGGAGTGTTTGCGCAATTTGTCGACCAGGCCAGGACGTTTGACCTCGCGGTGTCCTGTATCGTGCTGTGCGTCATTGTGGAGTTTGTTGTGGTTATGATGTCGGTGTAAAAGCGGGCGTAGACTCGGGCGGTCGGCTCGAGGTGGCACGTGGTGGTGGGTGGTTCCAGGCCAAGTCGTTCAACGATGCTTCTAGCAGGCGACTCTGGCGGAAGATCGGAGCGTATATGGTCGGCGTAGGTATGAAGCTGTTTGCGAAAGCCGCTCGAGTACGACTAATATGTGTGTGTTTGTTATTGTTGTGGTGTGTAGAGCAGGTGTCCTCGAGAGGACGTGCAGCGGTAAGAGATCGTCTCAAGGACAATTGCTGCTAACCAAAAAAGGTGTCCCTAGGGACCGTGAGGCTATAAGGCGAGAATGAACATCTCGGAGTAGCCAAATGTGAAGAAGTGGGAGTGGAAGGAGAGGAGATTATAGGGTGGCCGGGCGTTGCCTCCTAGGTGAGGCGTAGCAACAGGATGCGAACACCTTGATTCAGGGTCCTATGAATACAAGAACAAGTACAGGTGTTGAATCGGGCGTGGTGTGGTGTAGATCCCAGACGAAAGGGCGAGAGGTGAACGTGGGCGTGGCACAAGGACGACTGTGAAAGTGGGCGAGCAGATGACGTCGGGCCTAGCGTGGCGCAGGGAAGGGCGAAGACAGTGCTGCGCAGTGCTGTGCTGTGATGTACTGGGAGTGTTTTGGGCGTGGATGGAAGAAGAGAGACCAGTTGGGTTTGCTATGGGAAGGATGATGTGCTAGTATTAGCACTGCGTTGGTGACGGGCAACGGCAAGTAAAGTGCTGTGCGCTGGGATGATGACCGGGCAAAAGAGGGAAGAAGTTTAATGGGTTCCGAAGTATTCTTGGCGCCTTCGGGGGGGTGGAGGTGGGATGAAATATAGGATGCTGGGAGGCTGAGGGCTTGGGCTTCTGACTCTCTTGTGTGTTTTTTTCTTGTCTCCCTCCTGTGGTGTCCGTGGGAGGTAGGGCGAGGTAGGGGCAGATCTTGAAGTATTTGCTGGGGGGATCCTGAACAGGTAGGGCCAGGTAAGGACCTTGCGGAGAGGTGGCGACGGGTAAGAATAGCGGCGCCGCGACTAGCGGATGACTTCCAGCTTGTCCAAGGACGACTGGACGGTCTCTTGCTTTGGATGACAAAAAAGAGAGAGGTCAGTCGGACGGCAGGGTGTTTTGTAAGAGCAGGCGAAAAAGCCTTTACCGCCTTATTGCAGCTGCCCCGTTGCTTCGGGAAGATTGGTCAAGAGGGTGTGGTGGGTGCTGGTGCGTGTCGTGTCGTGTGGGTGTTGGAACAGCCAGTCGGGGCAGGTCGGCGGAGTAATGGCAGCTGTCGTGTCTTGCCGTGTCGTTTTGTTCCGCGGCGGTATGCAGAGTTCAAAATGGAGTCGAACAGACAGATCAGAGTGGCAGGGTTAGACGACGGGCGTCTGACAGAGAGGGGAAGAAGTGGGCGACTGGTGAGAGATTGAAATGATTGATGGATAGGCGGGTATGTGGGCGTTGTGCCGTGAGAGCGGATAAGTCCAGTGTGGTGCTGCAGCTGCGATGCAGTAGACTGCCTATTCGGGTAGTAGACGAATCTCGGGCGTCTTCTGACTCTGCTTCCTCGTCCTGCTCACCTCCGCGTTGTGCTTGCAGGTCAGGTCAGGCGGATGAGGAGGTTGTGTGAGGGCGACTAGGCAGAGGCAGAACAGAGTGCCACTGGCGTGTTTGGTGTAGAGAAGTATTATTTCGGGGGTCCTTTGGGCGTTTCTGCGTCCAAGGGCTGAGGGCAAGGGAAAGCGTGGGTAGTGCCAGGATGCGAGGTGGAAAGGCGCAAAAATGGAAGATGCAGAGCGGATGATGAACAACTCTCAAGCTCTGACCTTGACCTTTCAAAGGTAAATTGATGCTCTGTAAAAACGAGGCAAGAGATGAGAAAGTTGCTGGGCTTGGCAAGTCAAGGTATTTGAGAGACTCTTGGCAAAGAGGCGCGGCAGCACCACGAGCACGCTGCAGGCTGGGCTGGCTGCTTTGACAGACACAGAGCTACAACAGGCAAGAAGCAACAAACAGCGAGATGAAGATTCAGCCGAAAGGGCAAAGCCTGTTGTAGGGTTTTGTTTCGTTGCAGTGCGGCTTTTTTTGCTTCTCTCATTTGCGTGGACGCAGTAAAAACCCTCTTTTTTCTCCTCCCTTCCTCGCCGTCTTCTTCGGCCCTCGTGTCTAAAGACTCTTCTTCCTTTGACTTCTTGCAGTACGTATAAGTAAAGTAACAAAAAGTACGTACAAAGTACTAGGTAGGGTCCATTGATGGGATACAACAGTTTATTGCTGTTAGCCTGGCCCCTGGCCTCTGTGGTCTGGTCTGGTCTGGCCTGGTTTGGCCAACAAATGCGTCTGTTCCAATTCACTCACTCAACACGGTCACCATAGTACATAACAAGCCAAGGTCCAGGGCTAGGTCCGGGTCCGGGCTCGTCTGGTAGATCCTCAATTTCGTAGCGAATTTTCCTCATATTATTTCCTTCGCCGGCGTGAATACGAAACTGGACAACCTGTTCGAATTTTCTTCTCTCGCGCCTTCTCCTGTCAATGGTCAATGGGCCTGGGGTGGCACGGCTCCCGGGGGAAGGAAACTCATTCAAGTTTTCAGTGGGGGTAACGCTCTAGAAAGCCGCTAGCCTGGATAGAGGCCTGTCTTTCAGGGATCGCAGGGACCATGCCGTGCTTGCGATTACTTCCCAGCACTCCCCCGAGAACTACTTCCCCATACGGATACAATGACGAGGAAGGACAGCTAAGGTACACAGTATGTAGGCGGAATACTCATAGCCCGCTGTAGATTGCTATGTGCTGTGCACGAATTCTGATAGGGACAAGAGAACTGGGCTTATTGCCATTTTGGTGCCCATCATCGGAACGGACACTGAAGCAAACGTGATTGCCGAGTACAGTGCGCAGTGGCCATCACAACGCCTGGGCATTGGCGAGATTTGCGGGAAACGCCCAGAAAGCGCACGGCCACGGCGACTTCGAAGCGTCAATCGGCTTCGCGGGAATCTGCAGCACTTTGGCGTCTTTCATCGGGTACCGCGCCAAGGAAACCCTACGCAGGTAAACCTCGAGCCGAAAACGGAGCCAACGGAACCGTGGAGGTGGAGACATTCGGACGATAAGCTTCCACACTGTTGTATCCCCTTCGCCGTGTTCTGCCCCGGAAGGTACTTATGATCCGTGCGCACCCTGATCTTTTCCATTCCTTCTGGTCGGCAAGGGCAAGGCCGCCTGTGATCCACCTCCAGATGCAATTGGATTAGCGCGGCACTCAATACTCTTCGCTTCGGCTCATCACCGCTGCGACAGCCGTCCCGGACAATTGTCGGTACGTACTTTTACCTCTTGCCGAGCTCTACCTCGTCGTTTTGCATTCCACAATCGTCAAGACTTCCATCACTCAATTTCAGCTGAGCTCTGTCGGTGGGCACACATGAACTTACCCACTCACCTGCTGGTGACCAATGCTGGCATTTCCAGTGGTCGGTCGGAGTGTGTGAGTGCCGCCCTGCGCAGAGGGGACCCTCAATTGGCAAAAACAGTCATGAAATCCACATGGGACCGTTCAGAGTCCTTCCTCCACTGACCGACCGCTGACCACTGAGAATGTGACGGTCAAGACCCGAGGCTAACGCTACACGTACGCTGCGCTGCGCTGCGATGGATGGCGCGCGGGATCCGTTCCACTCTGTCCCTTTCCCTCCCTGGCGTCGCCTCACCCCCGCGCCTACACAGTAATTACTACGTAGCGTACCTAGCTCATCTCATCTCATCACAAATTCATCAAAGATGAAGTGACTTGCTCAACCCATGTCATCTCGCTATTGGGAAGAGGTCACCGCTGATTCTCTCGAACCCATACAAACGACGCTACACAGTACGCTCAGTCACCACCATCAGCACGCATCCCACTCCCATGCTCCTATTCATTCCTGCTCTTTCCCCTGGCCATCGCTCGTGCCCATACCACACCAGTGCTTTGCTTTGCTTCAAGCCTGTTGCAGCTGCATCTCATACAATGGCTGCTGCATCGCCTGCAGTTGTCCTCGTGAGGCAACCGTCGATTTCTCTTGGCCCATCCTACGCCTGTCTCATCCAATCTCATCTCAGCCCTCTCTGACCTTCCATCTTGTGCCTTCTTCTTGAATCTTGTCTGCCAGTCGGATCGTCTAGTCAAGTGACTCTCGTGCGAGTACGCAGTATGGCCTACAAGTAAGTCACCATCCATCCAACCCATCCGCCAAATTAACAACGCTTCTTCCGCTGCTCCTCTGTTCTATTCACAGAACGCATCGACAATAGGCCCACAGCTGTTTGGGGCTATTGCATTGTGGCTTCTCGTTGGTCGGGACATACCGAGGAATAACACGCGCCAATCATTCCTCGCAGATCTACCAAAAGGCCGTGAAGAAGAGCTGCTTGCTTGCTTGCTGCTGCTGCATCAACCCGCCAGAATCATCCAAAACGCCGGGCCTTGCTTGACTCGACATCTTCTTCCCACCCGCATCTGTGCCGCAGGGACCAGGCTGTGACTTCGCATGCTAAGCCGATCGATCAAGTTGAGACATTTTCTACTCCCTTCTCCGCCAGCCTCCATCGCCAAACCGTCCTTCCCAAGCGCTCTGTCCCATCACCACTGGCCGGCCATCCTCGTCTTGCGAATTCAGGTACACCCGCTTACCCGTAAACCCTCAGCGGCCATTCCGCTTTCCCCCTAAATCATCATGAGAAGGATATCCCTCCATCCAAAATAACATCAGGAGAACGCACATGAGCGCCTTCTGTGGGCGTATTCCCCATGCCTCTACAGGCATCACGCCAGCAATATCAGACGACGATGGAGGAAGCCGTTGGAAATGGAAATGCCCTGCCCTACCCTGCCCTCACCACCAATGCTGCACCGCTTTTTTGGGGGCTAGCTGTTTTACCATGGGCCATTTTTGGTCGCGCAGGTCAAGCAGTGTCAACCGAGCAAATCTCCCGCGACGCCAATGCGAACAACGACGCCAGTGCGACAAAGGTTGCGGAACTGGTAGGCTGAAGCAGCCGTCACTGCCAGACCACGGTAACACCAGGTAGAGGAGGCGTCTTTCTTGGCTGGCAGTGTGTTGCTCGCGACTAGCAGAGCGCGGCCGCTCCATCACAGGACAGCCAGCCGGCTAGGCTCTCCGTTACTGTGTGTGCTGTTGAGCTAAAACTTGTCCGTCACCGCTTCGACTTCATCTTCCCGGCGACGTTGAGCCCGCACCAACTTAGCTCTGTTATGATTCCCGGTTTCTTAGCACTTACTAAAAAAGCGAATTGGCACCATGGGGTTCTTTTTTTCCACGGCACATTGACAATGCAAGGCGCTTCTAGCTGCGTCGTCCGACAGTCGGCGGGCGGGCTGACCCTCTTCACGCCAACGGGGACCCTCGTCCACATGCAAGTGTTGTCGTGGCGTGTCGTGCTTTCGCACCCGCAATTGAAGCAGCACAGGATTCTATTGGGCCAACTTTTGTCTGCCAGGTAGCCAACCTGTGAGGGCCACTTCTGTAGGCGAGAAGACGACTGGACTGCTCCTGCAAGCGCGGCGTCCAACCCCCTCAACGCCCACACCCAGAACAAGCTTCAGCCGGACAGCACATATCCCGGCCCATTTTCTCTTCCTGACTCGGCTGGGAGAGCTATCACGCAGTAATTAGTACGGAGTGTGCCGTACTGTGTATGTACGGATACCAAGTGATGCCATGCCATCATGCCTTGTATAGCCTCGGGTCAAATGGGAAAGCAAAAGCTGCCCGTCTCTTCCCACAATGGGAGGGGAAACCCCAAAGACACGGAGCTGTGACATCAGTCACATCCTAAACCTGCCGTCTCGTGGCCGCCGAAAAAGGTTCTCTCTTGGGTTCTGACAAGCACCGCCGTGCCGTAGTCCGGCAGCTGGCATGCTGCAGGATCGCATGCAGAATGTCCATCTTGGCGGATGCCGCTTCTGCTCTTGGGTCTCGTCAAGCTTCGCGACTACGAAAGGTGAAAGAGTCTACACCGCACGACGTGTACACATACGTACGTACGTGCAACCTGTATCATGACGCCAGCCACGGCCATGCGACAGCTCTGGTTTCTGCCTTGCAATGTCTTGGCAGAGTATCGGTGCGAAGTGAAGATAAAGACTCGAAGCGAAGCGCACCGGGCATCACGGGCCCGGCTAAGCCGCGCCGCTTCCGTTCCACCAAGCACATGTTTGAGTTGGTTTCGGCTGTGCGAGGTGTGAGTTGGACTTTGTTGTGGAAGAAGAGATCTGGCTCGGACACATGGTGCCAAGAGATTCAACGGTCGCTCCCAAACGATGGTGTTTGGTCTTTTTTTTTTTTTTTTGGCACGATGATTTCCCGACTGAAGCCTCGACCGACGCAAACAAAGAGGTTTCGTTTGATTAGATAGGGAGACCAAGACAACCAGATGAGACTCGAACAATGTCGGAATCGGTGGATGCGGGCAATTCTAGGAAAAGGACCGCGACCGAGGTCTTCTTGGCGGTCAAAAGCAGTAAAATCACGAGCGAGCGAGACGCAAATTCTCGCTGTCTTGGTCTCTGAGCGGCTGATGCCAACACACACGCTCTCATTCTCATTCAATGCCATTGCCAGAGAATGGGATGCCGAGCCGGCCGTGAGCGCGGGTTTGTTGATCACTCTCCCCTCCTTCCTCTCCACAGCCGTGCAAGTCTGGGAAGGGTGCTCGTTCGCTCGTTTATTCAACTCTTGGCTAACCCCCATTGACGGAGCAAATCAAACACTTGGAACGAAAAATGCCCGGCACATGCTTCATCCCAGTGCTGTCTCTCTCTCTCTCTAGGGTCTCAACTGCTGTCCGTCCACCCTTTTGATGGTTGCGGCCTTTTGCTGGCGGTCTCTGGGGTGACCCGCGCGACGGATGAGCGGCACCCTGAGCGGACGGGCGCTACGAGAACGACCAAGGCCATCAATCGCGAAACCATGACACTGCATTTACGACACATCCTCTCATTTCGTTGCCTGCTGGGAATGGGCTTGTTCACATAGCGCAGTCTTAAGGTAGTGTAAGCTATCGCTAGCTCCGAGGTTGTTGCCAGGCGTGTTCTGCTGTTGTGGATAGGGTGCTTTCCTTCCTTTCTACTGACGACACCGGGCGTTGGCTGTCAAAGTAACGCCTTACTCTGGAGCTTCCTGAATCGCATCGCCCAGTTTCAGAGACAATCCCGCGCCGCCTCGGCGTGGGCGAAGCTGTTTCTCCGTCTCTCTCGTCCCCTCCACCACGGGGTGGTCGAGCTGGTCTGTTTACCAGAGCATGGGAGCACTCCTGTATCCATAAAGCTATTGTGATTGTGCATCTGACCAACCACCACCCCCAAACCCCCGCGTCGCATCTCATCAAGCCCCCTGCCTGCCCAGCAGGCTGAAAGGCGAAAGGGGAAATACCCCGCATTCTGCACCAGGACAAGGACGACGACGACGACGAGGGCGACAACGCTTGCTGACTTGTCACGCAGCTTGAGCTGGCTCGTCCTCCTCGTGGCGGCAGCGGCGCGTAGCTTCGAAAATCGCGCGGCGTGGCGGAAGGGGATCGACAGGTTCGCTGCCCATTGCTACCTCACCTTGTCGATTTGGCATCACGCACACGGTAGATCTCCTTTGGCTCCCGCGCGCCGCGTTTTCTCTTCCTGCTTTGTCGCCTTACTATAGTACAGTAGCACGTACACGCCTTCCAAAGCTCGATTGGCAGTGAGTCGCGACTATCAATTTCCTGTTCTTGCCAAGGTTGGTCGTTTGACACGTGAGGATGTTGCATGTGGACGGCGCTGGGCTGGCTTTCCGCGAGTGTGCCAAAGCCCGCTGGCTGCGACGATCTCGGACCTGTTGATAGGTACCTTTTCAGACTATTGTTGAAGGCAGTGAATGGTGGGCAGGCTTGCTTCGGGCTTTTGCACTTTTCCTCGTCTTGGCTTTTCCATGTCTTCGGCGTGGTCAGTCCCGTTGGATGGGACAAAGGCCCTGGGCGCCGGCTCCCCGACACGTTGGAGACGAGCTTAGGCTTTCCCCAAAATCCTGCAGTGGCGGTGAGGGATGAAGAACAAAGGGCAACAAGGGCGACAAGGGCGGCCGAAAGGTCTCCCGCTCCCACACCCGACCCCCTTCGTCTGGAACTGTTTGAAAGTACCGCCCGTCCAATTGGACGCTGTTTCGGGATGTCGTTTTGAGCATCTCCAGCGCTCGGCTGAAGCCAGCTGAAGGAAGCTGAAGCTACTACAGGCTACTACGTCCCAGAGGCAGATGCTCTTGGACGAGATAGGGAACATTTGAGTCTCTTGGTACTGAGTATCTTGGTACAAACCCCTTCACAAGCCTGCGAAGAAAGTCTGATGATTTGGTTTTTTTTTTTTGTTTTTTTTCGTTTTGTAATGTTTATTCTTAGACCGTCGGATTCCGCGATACGACTGGCTGGTGAGATTTCAGGGTCTCTTGCTTTGTGGGATGTTGGTGACATGGCAAACTAGGTATGTCGGACATGTGGTGTATGTGTTCGTGTTCGCGGCGTCATGTCATGCATGTGTATCGATGCGGAGGACCACTCGCCATCTCCTATCACCTAGCTGTCTCTTCCGACTTGCTCTCACAGAATCATTCACATTCGATACACGTCGTCATGCCGAGAACACTGCCTGGCCTCTCGACAGAAGTGAGGTAATGGCAGGGTATTCATGGAACAGGCGGCTATTTGAAAGGCTTGTCGCACTCAGTCGCCGACCGTGGCGTCACTCCAGAGTTAATGTTTACTGACATGCTCTACCCTTTTTTTTTCATCCCATTTCCACGAAATTTAAACCTCGCGGCTCCTTCCAGAAGAACGTGCGAGAGAAGGACGAAAAGAGTGAAAACATGGGTCCGGCGGTGACACAAATCGGTTTGGCCAAGACCCGAGCCGAGCGAGGGTTCTAAGATTTCACTTTGCTCACCGTCATTCGTGTTTCTGAAATCTGAAAGGTTGGTGTCGCACACCTCTGCTTCGGGTCGGTGTTTGCCGGGTTTCCCACAAAGCTGTGTTCTTGACGAGTCACGGCGTGGCCAGCGTGATCACCTCCTGTGTTACCTCACGTTTCACGCAGCCGCAACCTCGTGCCGGGGGAGGCGTTTTCGGTTATCGGAGGAGGTGGGATGATAAGGGGGAACATCGGTTCTCGGTAGGAGTAACCGAGATCGCACTTGGCAAGCCCTTTGAGTGTTGGGATGGTGTTTCGTTTCGAAAGACGGTCCGAAGCTCGGAGAATTGCCGTCTTCAAGGATGGGATTTGAGAGATCCTCACTACGGTGCAGATAAGTGAGGTGCGTTGGCGCACGCTTGACGACTACTGGGAGATGGTGTCGACGACTTTGGAACAACGTGGCAATGATTTTCGAGGCGGGATGGGAGATCATCGGTCTTGAGGCGAGTTGGAGGCTGGCCTTTGGATGAGAGCGCTTGTCATTGTGAGAGATGTGTACACAGCAGCTAGTCTTGGGCGCCAACGCCACGCTAAGTTTACTCAAGTTTTACCAACTGAGAAATTGATAGTCGGCAATCTTTGCCACTTTTGTTGTTGGGCGTTGTGCACCTCGAGATCTCTCATGTCATATGTCTTGTTTACACGACATTGAACCGCGCGGCGGGCATGTGAGCCGACGGTAAGCTGAGTCACGGCACAAATCGACTTACATGTGTCTTGGACGGGCATACATTTCTGGGTCATCCAACGTCTTGCAGTTTCACATACGGTACAATGCGGCAGTCTTCGGTCTATTTGTTGATACTACCATTGATTTGCATTGCGGACTCGGCTGCCTCTGAGCGGTGAATGTCAACCTCAGGATTGCGGCTCTTGCCTGGGTGTACGTAAGATCAATGAGGCTGAGGTCAAGGCTAGCCATGATTGTCTGGCAGCGTTACTGTGAGCAGTGCTCCGATCGAGGACCTGCTAATAGCTCAGAAGCAGGTCTTGGGTTTGGTCTTCTTCACATCTGAAGAATCTTGCAGGCCAAGACTGAGATCCAGTGCCAGTACAATACACATCCCTCTGCGGTTGTATATAAGCTTCTAGATGTATATCCAGCTTTCTGGTCAAGTGTCAGTATTTGAGGAACGGAATGCTGCTTGCGCATAAGTTTGATACTGTCCTGAGAAGCGAGGAAGACTGCGAGGACAAGCATGTTCAACTAGATTTATCATCTTTTAGCAGTGTATATGTTGCGTCTCTCTGCCTGCAAATCCGTTAGATCTTGGCATAGAGCGCAACAAAGAGCGCAGACGGCCGTCGTATGCCATGCTGTGCTCATCACGCATGTAGATACACGAGCACTTGCACATGTACTTCTGCATGGCCAACTGAGTCTATTTGCTGATAGCTACCAGCCCTTCGTTGATATTGCTTAAACTAGACGATTGCTGGAACTATCGGTACTCACTCTCAATTGTGTCATTCTAGACTTTTGCAGGAGTAGCCTGTTGCGACATGTTCAAGTAGCTTTCTCAGACTGTATGAGATCCAGCTGTTATCATCAATGCAAACATACCAGCCAGTGTCACGCGCATCATCCACGGTAAGTCAACCGCCCTGCAAGCTAAGCTAGGTCTCGTTGTGGTGTGAGAAACCTGCTTTTCTTCCCAAAGTGCTAGCCAGTGGCTGTTTTGTCAGGCCAAGGATGAATGGACGGCAAAAGCTGAGTAGTCCTGACAGTTGCAGAACGAAGGCTATAGTAGTCTAAACCACGATTAAACTATGACTGTGTTATCGATGACACTTAATGTCTACATGTCTGGTAGCGTCCGTTGTGAAGTCCAACGGGACATCTGATTTGACGGATGACTCACTTCCGCAATACATACTTGTATCTCTTGACAAAGCTTAAACCTCACGACAATATTTCGAGCGATATCAGAGCTGTCGACGCACGTGTGTGATTTTTCACTATATTAGATGTTCACTACGCTCTTTGAAAGTGGAACTAACATCAGGTCTCAATCTGCGTTGAGCTACAGAGACAGTACGTAGGTATCAGGGAGCGTCTGAGGAGTAGACATGTTATCAGTGCGATGCTCGTCGGTAGCTCTTGATGCTGAGCTGTCTGATTTGACGTGCTGATCTTCACTCGCGATGGCGTGAACTGCCTCGGAACCTCTGGTTCGTTCCCGCATATACGCACGCACTCGAGCGGACATAGCGTGACTTCATGGACCGTGCATGACAGTTTCGAGCGGGATCTATATCATTTGAGGCCTTGAAGAACAACATGAGAACGCCACGCTCTATGGGTTGTGGCGATCTAGACCTGCTCTGCAAATAAGGCTGCGACTACTATTGATAATCATCTCCAAATCAACCGTTTACGTGGTGGCTGAACTATTCTATCTCAAATCTACGCCCCTTCGATTCCCCAGGAAACGAGTACATAAATTGTGACCTTAAGCTCGACTCTCGCCTGTTCTTTTGCTTTTCGGTTGAGTGGGCTGGTAAGAAAATCGGAGCAACAGCGACCAATGCAAATAAAAAAAACATTAAAATGTTGAGGTAAAAGACAGAGAACGTTTGAATAATGGCTGACCCCAGTCCTTTCGTCGTTAATCGATAGAAACTGGGCTACCAGTGCCTGCCTTGCCACCATTCTGCCCTGTACTTCCATGATCGTGACTTATCTGGATCTGCGTAGATGCTCAACGCCAGAGGAGAGAAATAAACACGTAGTAAAGAACAAAGAAACAACGGACTCCATGCTTGATCCCAGAAGGGGAACGCAGTAGAGAAGATGGTTTAGACGTCGCATTCGTAGGTCTCAATTAGGACCACGGACTACAATAGTAGCTTGCATTACCAATGTATGAGCTGAAGACGATGTTTGTTTGTCTCTTCTGCTGTTCAAAATGCGGTATAGCTCAAGCATTACGGCATAGGCAATATATGGCACACATATCACAGACCCCTCGACACGAGGTTTGGTGCCGTTTGTTTGGTCTTGAGGTATTGGGAACTTTTTCTGATCAATCTTGACTCAAGAAACGTGGATGCTGCTTGAGACGGTGGCTACGGGAGTCGACTGACTGAGAAGTTCGAGACGGACGTTCCGCTCGTGCGCAAGAGGTGAGAAGCTTCTGATAGGGATAGAGACATTTGTGGCTGTTAGAGTTGCCATGGCCGTAAAAGCAATGAGTCTGCTATCGTGTAAGCCAGAACATGAGTAGTTGTTCAAGGGGAAAGAGTTGACTGTAATGTTAATCCTGACTAGTGCTGGAATATCACAAAAGATGAAGCGGTGTTGTTGAATCGTTGAGGGAGCTGGACCAAATATTGCTATAGAAGAAAAGCATACTGTGGATAAATGCTTACTTGCTGGCAATTAAGATCTCCTACAAACTGATAGATACCATACCACTCTAACCAGTGTGAGAAGCAGGAAAAGCTGGCCCGTGCTGCTCATTCACGTGACCAAAGTTTCTCCCGCTAGCCGAATCGCGAATGGATTCAGCCGAAAGATTCCTGCCAGCGACCTCACCCGAGCTGTCTCCAGCAACACATCCCCATTGCCCGCTCAGCCCATCATGAACTCTTTCCGCTTCGCGCGTGCGGCTCTCCGAGCTCGCCCTGCTGCCTTCCGGGCTCCTCTCCAGTGCCGCACCTACGCCGACGCCGTCCCGGACAAGGCAAGTATCTCTGCAGCCTCCGAACATGTCTCCGAACGCCCGCTAACGGTTCGCAGATCAAGCTGAGCCTGTCCCTCCCTCACCAGGTACGATTACGAAGTCCTCCGAGATGTAATGAACAGCGACCGAGTCGACGACCACGATCGAACGCGCCGGGAAACCAATTGAAGGGTCGGAGCTAATTGCCGCAATCGCAGTCCATCTACAAGTCCCAGGATGTCGTCCAGGTCAACATTCCCGCCGACTCGGGTGAGATGGGTGTCCTCGCCAACCACGTTCCCTCCATTGAGCAGCTGAAGCCCGGCCTGGTCGAGGTTGTCGAGGAAAGCGGTCCCAGCAAGCAGTTTTTCCGTACGTGCAACACGCCGATCACCGAGCTTCCAAGGGATACAGGATGAAGGAACTGACGGTATTGACTGTCTAGTGTCTGGTGGATTCGCTGTTGTCCAGCCCAACTCCGTTTTGAGCATCAACGCCACCGAGGGTTACCCCCTTGAGGACTTCAGCGCCGAGGCTGTCAAGTCCCAGATCGCCGAGGCCCAGAAGGTCGCCAACGGTAGCGGAAGTGAGCAGGATATCGCCGAGGCCAAGATCGAGTTGGAGGTGAGTAGTGACTGGGTTTTTTTCTTCAGCGGAGATGCGCTGACAATGTCCCCAGGTCCTCGAGAGCCTGCAGGCTGTCTTGAAATAGAGTGTAAAAGAAGGTCGTCGGAGACATGACGTTGTACATCAAAGACTCGGATTCCCTTACCCATCTAACATCGCATAATTGAATCCTACTTGCGACGTTTCCCAACCCTCTTGCCCGCTCTTCTAGCTGCGTGCGTGCCGTGCATACTACGTTGCGTCAAGCTGTGTAGGTCCTGCCAGAATGTTGTCGAGACTACCCCGGGCCAGGTAGTCGGTCGCTAGTCACCCTTTCCCACGTTGCAGCTTCTACAAAATCCCGACTTGAGATAAATCTGCTTCTGACCTCGTCCGGGGTAGACCATCTTCCCTATGACTTAATCTCAATCTTTCATCACCAAGCATCGTTTGTCAAACTCCCACCATTCAGTTACACAATTACCAACTTACACTTACCCCACCGTACAGCAGTTTTACGTTACTGACTACTTTTGTCAACTGCCATGGGCAGTCCGTTTGTGCCTGACTTCCTTCCGTCAGACCCCGTCGTCTACCAGTCCGAGAATGGCGACGTCCCAGAAGGTCTCGTTTCGTCACGACTCCTCCGATTTGCCAAGCCCCCCTCTCCTCGCAAGCTGAAGCGAAGGTCTCCTCCCCTCATCGACGCTAGAGACATAGAAAACACTCGGCTTGGCTGGGGACATCGAGCCGATAGCATCTTCGGCAGACCAGCTACTCGCAATCCACTGCTGGCTGATTCTCAGACCCCTTCTCCAGACCATTCCTTCCTCGGCTAGGGACCAGAGAGCGAGGGTTGGGTTGGCTCCGAACTCATCGGGCCCCCAATACTACGACCACAGCGGTCTCTGATGCTGACAGCCCAGACGACGCCTCGTCCAAGCCCGTTGCAACTGCGTCAGACTGCATCGACGGGTCGTCTTCGATCGAAAACCGGTTTGGTGTTATCGGCGCCGTTTGACCGGGGGCTTTCGCATTTGCCCCAGCCTTGGGCAAAAGCTGGGGATACTCGTGTATTCTCAAACCATACCAATTCTTCTCGGCGATCCCAAGATACCGAGGTTACCACCACAACAGTCCGACGACGCCATGCCAGGGAAATGTTTGCTGACTTTGGCATCGCCTGCCCTTCGGGTTGGCTTTCCGATAATGAAGAGGAAGAAGATCTCTCCCTTCACCAGGACGGCACGAACAGCATTCCAACACGGATCGTCTTCATCTGCCACTCCTGCGGAGACGAGGTTACCACACGAACATTCTGTCCCAACTGTGGCCATTCAGTCTGCCCGCAATGTTCCAAGGTGGTTCTTGATGCAGACGATAGCCTTGAAGACACGGAGGAAATCGCACGCGAGATCGTGGCCAGCGAAGGCGGTAGGTCCGAGGAACAGTTGCATTCCCAGTCAACAACGCAGCAGCGACAGGCAACGGAGAAAACCAAATCAACTATGAAACCCGCAGCTCCGTCGTCTTTGATCAAGCAAAATCCTTTCATCGTCGCCGACAGGTTGAGGAAAATTGTCGCAGAACCCACGATTTCGGAATCGATAGCTCGCGGAAGGCATTCGGCCGGCCTTTCCGATTGTGTTCCGAGACCTACCGATCTCTCAACAACGGTTGAAAGCCATGGAGATTGCGGGAATCCAGACTGCCAGTCTCTACATGTTGGTCACCATCCTACACGGCATATCAAGGAGCACCTCACTGCTGGCACAGGCGGAAAGGAACGTGGCGAGCACGTCGTCGAATCTTCGAGCCACCCAAATACGCCGTCCTCGCCGTCCGTTTCTGATGCCCGCACAATCACCAAGAAAGAGATTGAAATACTCGACGACGAAACCCGAAGGCTGGAGCAAGATTAGAAAACCACCACGTCTCGGAATGTTGACCCAGTCAAGAAAAGAGGGTCAGACTCGGCTCCTACGAGCCCGGAGACCCGCCTGTCCAGCCCCCCGGAATGGCTGAGTCCCGCCGAGAGCTCCAGCACCACGCAACGTAAAACAGTCAGTAAGCAAACCGAGGACACCACCCAGACGAATATTCCAAGTATTCGGCGCAAGTCGCCGCACAGCGACTCTGTCATCGAGTGGCCCAAATTGAAAAAGGTTTCGAGGGAGACGCCGGCGACTCCTGTGAGATCGCCACTTCCATGGATGCAACGGCCGTTGCGTCGTGTCCAAAAAGAGGAGAATATCGGGCAGCAAGCCCAAGGACAAGAGACGGCTTCAGAGATTGAAGCTTGCCGAGCGCAGCTTCGCAATATCTCGGCCCCGTCAGAAGGCGACGAGTCTGCTCGTCTGAGCCCTCCGAAAGCGACGCGGTTGGAGGAAGTCAAGACAACGACTTCGCGTACCTTGCATTCGAAGTCGGAGACTGTGACTGAAACATCGCGTACAATGGAAGAGACGGAATCCATATCAGAACCAAAGACGTCTGAAGAAGGTAGTGTTCGATACACAGGTAAAGGCAAAGAGACGATGGCCCAGGTCCCGGATGACTTGGAAGTTCTAAGTCCTATACCCATCATGACATCCAACCACACCTGCTCTTGGCGAGAACGGTACCACGACCTTGCTGCGGAGGTGCGCCAACTGAAGGCAGAGATTTCCTCCAGAGAGGCAAGCGAGGAACCCAGGCTCGCGGACGTGGGTGTCAATGTCGATCGGAGGGATGGAAAGCATCTGGGGATCGAGGGATTGACAGTCATATTGCACCTCAAGGGCAAAGACGATTTGGTTATCAAGGCCGATCTGACGCAAGCGTCCTCTTCCGAGTTCTAGGCCAGGGCAGCAGTGTAAAGCAAGGCATTGGGTGTGTTGAAAGCTGTTGTTCAGATCACGAAAATTGGGCCTCTGGACGAGTAGGGTTTACGGCATTATAATAGCAGCATGAATTAGAGAATGACTGAAATGAGGAGATCGTTTTGCTTGCCATGATTCGGCAAATGTGATATTTTGGTCCATGCCTGTGTAGTTCAAAGTCTTAATGGTCGCTCGGTTGAATGATAGTTGTTTTCTCTCCTGGGGCACTGTAACGCACGCAAGACTGAAAATGGCTATAGAAGTATGAAACAACTCGAATCATTGTTGCCAAAAATGCTACCCACGCGCCAGAATTCATCTACATGTCATGCCGAATAACTTCTAAATTCTCCGTCCCGCTTCGAGACCTCGACGAGAGGTGTCCCGCAAGAGGAGCGGGGGGGAAATGCATGTGCCTTCGGTCTATAGGGTATCAAAAATGCCCCCTCCCGAATCTACCCTGCCTGTCACTGCACGTGCAGCTGTTCTCTTTGACCGATCCTGTCCCCAGGCCACGGGCCTCTAGGCCAACAGCTGGCCGGCCGGTCTGGCCTGTTAGTATTTGCGTAGTCGTCTGGACGTTTATCCGTCCTTGTATATCCATCCTTGTCGAGTGTGTAAGTCTCGGATGACGAGTTTCCATTGGGATTATAATTGAAGTTAGGAAGACGTCATTCCTCAAAGAGCTGAGAAGGTATCGGTGGCGTCGCTGCCGGTAGTTTTTGCGGTCGCCGTGCCATCGTGTGCGGCGGGAACCTTCATGGGCCTGCCTTGGGCCTTCTCGGACAGCTTGACGAGCTCTTCCAACATCAAGTCTCTGCTCTTGCGGGTGAGGTCGTCGACGTCGGCGGCGGTCAGACCAGCGGTGGGGATGGGGTCCAGCACTGGAGGGAGAGAGACGGGTTAGTGAATTGTCCAAACATGCAGTTGTTCGAGGTGGCTGGACGCGAGATGGACCTACCCTTGACAGGAATCTTGCCAGAGTTGAAGACGAGACCCTTGAGCCACAGGACGTGACTGTAGTTGGCGACGACGACGGGGACGATGGGCACGCCGGCCTGAACTGCGAGGTGGAAGGCGCCCTTTTTGAAGGGCAGCAGGACGGGGTCCTTGGCGTAGCTGCGGGTGCCCTCGGGGAACATGTAGACGCTCTGCTTCCTCTTGACAATCTCGTTGGCGGCGCCGGCCATGGCCTCGCGCGCGTCCTTTGTGTTCTTGCGGTCGATGAAGATGGAACCGCTGAGGCTCATGAACCAGCCCAGCACGGGCGTCTTCTTGAGCGAGGCCTTTGCGGTGACGCTGCAGTACTTGGGGAACATGGCGCCGAGCATGAGGACGTCGAGCTCGGTCTGGTGGTTGCCGATGAAGACGGCGGGGCGGGTGGTGGCGAGGATGTTCTTGGGGTCCTCGATCTCGAAGGTGACGCCGACGGTCAGGGCCATGATGTAGTAAAAGGCCCTGCCGGCGGCCCACTGCGCGATGCCCGGGTTGCCGACTATGCGCAGGAAGATGGAGGCGAAGACACCGTAGCCGGCGGCTAACATGAGGGAGACGTACGAGGCCAGGACACGCGCGCCGAAGGCGGCCTTGGGGACGACGAAGGACAGCATGTAGAGCGCGACGACGACGAGAACGTAGACCTTGCAAAAGGTGTAGATGTAGCCCAAGAGAGCCCACATGGCTGCTTATTTCCTTCTCAGAGAGAAAGAGGTCGGCGGTTTTGGCTTGGGGGAGGCGTAGTAGTAGGTGTAGCGGCGGCAGCTGGCGGCGGCAGCGGCGGCGCGAGGACAGAGACAAGCGCGCGGAAGATGAATTCTAGGTGAAAGTCGGAATACTCGTGGCGTCAAGCTTTGCTTTTTTTTTCGGGGTCGGCGAGCGCGCCTCGAAGGGCTGTTCAGGAAGATGGTTGAGAAGCTTCAAGCGCGGGGTTGAGTTGGGTGAGGGTACGGGCAGCGAAAGCCAGAGCAGGGATCGTCACCGAGCGACGTAGTGACAGCAAGCACCTTGAGGGGAGGGAGAAGAGAAGAATGACAGGTACTACAGCTTGAGCAGACACATGTTACGGTGAAGCAAAATACAAGCTGGTTGTGTATGTGTCTCAGAGCCCAAGGGGAGGGTGTTGAAAGGTTGCCCAAGACTCACGATGACGATGCAAGGGAAGGATGAGGTTGGTGGGAGACGGTCAAGTAAAGTAGATACGCAGTAAGCACGTCCAAGATGGATCCGAATCTAGTGGAACATTGAGGACCACAGTGAAATGGTAGCAGCATGAGCATGGCACACCGTTAAGATATTCTAATTGGCGAAGTGCCGCAACCTGGACGGGGGCCATGGACATGGACTTGCCTCACGCTGTAATAGTGTCCGTACCATACTTGGGTATGGGCCATGGCCCTGGCCAACCCACTAGGTCATGGGTATTGGGTTGTGGGTTTAATCAAATCGTGGGTAGCAGGGTCGAGAAAGTGAGATTTTTTTTGGGTGGGATGACTTTAAACTCCTGGGGAAAGCTGTCTTGTGGTCGTTGGGACAGAGTTTGTGATTGGTCGACGTGCGTGGCCACACACATACTGAGTATGTACTTTATACAAGTAAACGGTCCGCTTGTCAATGTACCCAATGTGCCAAGGTAAGGTAGGTCAGCAACTGCTCACCTTACCTAAGTACTTAGGTATATGTCAGATGAGGTATCTCAAGCAAGGTAGCGATATCGCACCTTGGAAATCTCTCCTCGGCCGCAGTAATGTAAGTTATCGCTCCATTTCATTACCGTAGAGTTCGGACGTGGTTGGGGACCACTGGGGACCTAAGGTCAGACGGCTGGGAATCTTCAAGAATGGCTTAGCTCAGACCTTGAACCGTTGGTGCCGCTCCCTTTCAGTTGATGCTAGCATGGCGGGTGATTAACAAACGCTAAGCCAGATCGCACCGAATGTGCTGCTACCTACTGCTGTTGCCAGCCGTCCACTGACACATGCCATCGCCCGAGGCGGCACTAAAAAAAAAAGGGTTGGGAAAGGGACGTATAAGTGGCGGCAACAGTGCTAAGCTAAGCTCTGCAGGGCATGAATCCAAGCTAGGTACCTTACTGTGTATGTCTCTAATACCTACCATCTCAGATACTGGCACATGTGAAACAATGAGTCCCTCTAATCATTATGTAATATCTTTCATCTCCATTCACATGTAGAGACTCTTCGCGAGGACGGACGCTACGTACGGATACCTTCCACCAGTCCTTTCTTTCCTCCATCGTTCTAACAGCACTAAGAGGATGAGATTGAAGCATGTGCCATGACTCCGTGGTAACCCTTATTCAAACATGTGGTTGATTATCGACACCTCAGTCCACTCATGTCTCACGTTTCATTCCGTGGCCCGGCGCCGTGCCTCCCATGTTGGACTGAAGCCCGGGGATCTATGGAACATCTGGGGGAAGAAGCTTCCTGGAACAGTCCGAATGCGTACTTGGATAAGGCATAGCAATGTCGTACAAGTTCTGAAATGCGACGCAGGGGCTCAGAGGCCCGGTTTACTAAGCCTGCCGCCAGAAGTTACACCAGAGACGTTGCACGTCGAGGAACGAGAATAGGTATTCGATGGTGTGCGCTACACAGTAAGGTAGGTGACTCGACACTGAGCTGACTAAGGTGAAGCATGGCGCCGCTGCGCGTCGTGCCTGCGGGTGCTCGGGGTCGGTAATAGTCGCCCGAACGCAGAGCTCCAACTAATTAGGTACCAAGCGCATCGCCAATCGCTGAGCTTCCCATTTAGGTATCCATTTCCCGTGTCGTTCCGTATCGCGGCGTATCACTTGCCCAATCGTCAACCTCTGTTCTCTAGTTATTTGCACTGTTACTACGTAAATCTCGGCCGTATCATGATCTAGAGCTTCGAAGACGCAGCCAACATGCCCTCTCGCCGGGCACAACCGCCCCTCTCGGTTCGCTTGCCAACTTCCACCACCCAGCCCGAACTACCTCCCATTGCTGCACTTTTCCTTATTGACTTCGACGTCAAAGCTGGATACACCATTGTATGGAAGCAGGCCGCCCCGGGAATCGAACTCGAAGGTCTCGTCGAATACAAGAGTTTGCCCTCGGGCTTACATACAGTCCCCGATGACTTGATATACTTCGTCCACGATGGGGCACATGCCGGATTGAGTGCTTTTGTCAACACCCCGTGTGATGAGGAGGAGGCACGCCATGCGCGTATGATTGCGGTTGGCGTGTTGGTTCCCCTCAGCTACGGTCGGCTGGGCCGGGCATGGAGGCATGCCGAAGGCCTGAAAGACATCGCCGCGTGAGCACGCCGTACCCGTCTTCCATCTACCGCTGACCATGAAAAGGAAACTCGCAGAAGATCGAAAGAACACCACCATTCTCGACGAATACTGGAAGAACAACAAAGCTATTGATGGTGCCGAACACGAACGTCCTCCCCTAGACTCCCCTTCTGTAAGCTTCAGCGCCCAGGCAGCCCAGCCCAAGAAGGCCAATCACAACAGGAATCGCTCGGGCTCTGACGGGACTGGGCTGTTGGCACCAGGCCATCGTCTCTCCCCATATCACCCCGCCTGGAGTTTAACGGCTCTGCTGGATACTTTCGGGCCTCTTATCTTCCCTATCCACCGGGCAGCCATGCTTCGAAAGCGCATTTTGATATCCTGTCACGCGCCAGTACGTGAAATATGCAACTTTGGTCGGTGCCGTCCTGCCCCCTGGCTCATACCGTAGCTTACATCAGTGCAGTCTACAACATCTCGGTTCTATCGAATGTCCCCCAGAACGTCACAGAATTGTTAGCGTCCACGTCTTCCTCACAGCGCCTCAGGCCCCTTTTTACCATTGGCGTTCATGACATTCCCTTTCTCATGGAGGATTTCGAAGCTTCCAAACGCCGAAAGCTTGGCCAGGACGCTATTGTAGACGAGTCAGGCAGTGGGTGGATTGCTTGTACGACGGACAGTATCCTCGCCATGAAGGACACTCTTTGGGACATGCTCATCACCATGCCTCCATCTTATGCTCCTAACGCCAAGGCAAAGGTATGGCCAACCGTCGAGTGCCCTCGTGGCGTGCCAGTAAAAGCCACCCAAAGAGATTTGCGACGATTCCGGGCACTCAAGAGCGGCCTGGCAAGGCTCACAGCAACGACGCCGAGGCCGAAGACTGCGGAGAGTACTCAGTCCGAGTCAGCAGCTGGATTCAAGCTTACTGCCGGTGCATTTCCAACGTCGAATGAGGACTCTGACGAGTCCTTGGACAAGATTGTCGAACCGTTGAGCTGGACGGCGTTGGCATACAGCGGCTTCATGTGGTGGGCGAGTGCTGGAGAACAGGCACGGAGCGATGAACAGGAAGAGGCGGCCCGCGATGCTGCTCTCCTGGCGGACCTCGGTTTCGCACCACGCACCCCGAGCATGTCGAGACCCCGGTCGTCCGGGGCTGGTAACAACAGAGACTCCATTGGTTCTGTTGCATCTCGCTATTCCGTCGGACCCGAAGACGATGAAGCCCGAACAGAGCTTGGAGTCATCGCCTACTTCCATCGACTGACATCTCAGATACTCACTGTTATGGCGGATCTGGTCGAAAGCTCTGAGGACTGCTACGAGGACGAAGACGAAGACGAGCAGGACGCCGACGACGTTCCCCTGCGATCCAACAGCGAATCAGACTTGCGCTCTGTACGAGTCGACAGCCACGCTGTGGAGAGTATGGGCCTTGACGTCTGGAGCACTCACGATGGGGACTTCGTTAAGGAGCTCATGGCGAAGTACTTCGAGCGGAAGCCGTACATTGAGGGCAAGGGGGTCGAAGTGTGCGGGGTGCGCGTGTGTTAGTGTGCTCTTTTGAATGGACGGGTCGGCAAAAACCTGCTCCTCGGACATGTAATTGATTCGCGGCGCAGGTTTTGCTTGGGGTATTTGTACAACACATGCATCGACCACTACGTGATGGCGACAGTTTTCATTCAGCCTGAAGCTCCTCTGATGGAGTCAGTCACAGAAGTAGTCATGCAGTTACGGGTTTGGGGTTTACTGCGGCGTTGGATTGCTTAGTTTCCAGGGTAACAAGCGCGTGGATGTTTTTTCGTTACGCCAACTGGGCGAATTTGAAATCTCTCGACTGGAACACAAGCGCATGTGAAGGGCATCAACGTAGCACAGAAACCTGCGTTTACGTGGTATGACTTCAGAGTGTACAGTCGACAGGAAAAGGATATATGACAGCGAATCATCGCGAGTGCAATATCAACATGATACGTTGCTAAAAACAAGTCTGCCAAGTTACAGATTACACTGGCCGTAAACAAACCAGACCGATGATGGGCAACAACAGTGTCTGGTTTCGAAGGAGTTTGAGAGACTCAGCAGGGCCAGACCTGGATCATCCAAGTAAAGGGGCGCACACTGTCGAAATAACGGTGAGAATAAGGGGTGAGGGGCGCATGAAGAAACTAGAGTATGCGCGCTATTTTCTTGTCTTGCGGCCAGACTCAATGGAAGGGAGGGTTGGGTTGCATTATCCGTGGAAAGGACCAAGGACCAAGGCGAATATCCGTACACTCACACACGATGCCCAGCCATGTCCATGGTCGAGCAGCTGCCATGCGGGACGAGATATCAACAGAGGGGACTTGATGCCGATACCCTATCCGTACAAATACTCGGCCGACAATGGGCCGGAATTTTGAATTCAACCGGACCTGAACATACCGACCTATGGATACGGGCCATGTCCAGTCCAGTTCAGGAACCCCGCCCTTCCTCCGAGGTATGGTGCCTTGGTGAGTATTACGTGTTCCTCAGCAGCAGGAGCAGGGGAAATGACCCCTCCTGCCAGTTTGGTTCAATATTCGTGGCCACTGCAATGAGTACGTTCTGAAGTCAGGTAAACGCAGCACTGTTTGGTAATTAACAGGGAATCTGGAAGGCTACATAGCAATTAGTACTGAGAGCACTACCTCGGTACCCGCCAGTGCGTAGAGACAGCGGTGCCTGAGCAGCATTTGAAGGTGGAAAGGCCTATACAAGTATAACGACATCGGCACTGATATTGGCGACTGGGTCCGTACCTACGTAGGGTAGGTAGTCACTGTGAATTTAAAAAAAAAAATAAAAAAAAAAGACTACCACGACAGTGTAAAAGTATGGAGCTAGCAAATGCCACCTGAGGAATGACCCGCTCGACCTGCTTGTGAAATCCCCTCAGCCTTGCACCACAGTAACTCGCCTTTTCTCTGCAACCATACCCGACCACAGCCTACGATCCAGAGAAAGTAAAGTCGACCTACGAGAGCTGCGGATCAGAACATCACGCCACTTCATATCGCAAAGCGTACATCTCGTTGGCACTATTCGCCCAGTTCCTCGTCTCCGACCGAAGTACCCCTCGCGTGCACAACTTCCCAAGGCATCACGTTGTCGCCTGAGCCAAGGCCTACGTCCACGTTTACGTCTACACCACACCGACCTCACGCAATATAACACGTCGCCTTACCGAATCAAATCGAGCCGGGCGATGAGTCTCGAGTAGCTACACCGCCGCTTCCACGTCAAGCAAGAATGCTGAATGCACAGCTTCGACAGCTGCCAGAGTTATAGCAGCATCCCGATATCGACAAGATAATCATCTTCATACACACATTTCTATCACTTTCCTTTGCTGTCTGATATTTGCGACTGGGATTGAATGAACATGGAGTCTCAGGTACGTAGGGCTGTTCGCAGTGCATCTGCCGTCAGTCACGATATTGTTTGGGTTGCGCTGCTTAAAATTATTTGCTGCCCCGCCATATTGATCAGCAATATCGTCAACGCATCCCACCTGCCAGTCATGGGCCTGCACTCACACACCCTTCCTGGCCATTCGTGCCACCGTTTCGGGAATAAAGCCTTCCGAGATTCGTTATGCTTCAAGAAAAACATTTGCGTGTCGACAGCGGCTAACATTTTGCTTCGCAGATCGAGAACGCTGTCGATTTGGCGTTCAACCCCACCAGTGACCCAAGTCTGAAGCAACAAGCCTATGAATATTTGGGCCAGTTCCGAGGCGAACCCAATGCCTGGCAAATTAGTACCAGTCTCTTCTCCCGGAACCCACGCCCCTCCGAAGTCGTTCGTCTCTTCTGTCTCGAGGCCGTCAACTATAGCGTCCATACCCAGGGCCTCGACCCTGCCAGTCTCAAATGGTTGAAGGATATTCTCCTCGAGTATGTCCGCAACATGTACGGCCAGAATCAGGGCGAGATCGACCCGCCGCACTTGCAGAACAAGATGACACAGACTCTGACGTACTTGTTCGTCATTCTGTACAATGATGGTTGGCAAAGCTTCATCGACGATTTCCTCGTCATTGCAAGCATACCGAACAACACTGCCGGTGTTATATTCTACTTGCGACTGCTCGGCTCTCTTCATGACGAGATTGCCGACATGCTACTGGCTCGTAACACGAACGATGCGAAGCGGAACACCGATCTCAAGGACCGGCTGCGTGCCAACGACGTCCAGAAAGTTGCCCGGTCGTGGCAGGACTTTCTATCTCAATACTCGGGCCGGAACGACGCAGTTGTCTCACTGACGTTGATGAACATTGGCAAATGGATCAGCTGGATGGACATCTCCCTGATCGTGAACCAACAAATGCTCGGCCTACTACTGCCTGTCGTTGGCCGCACAAACGATACTGGTGCAGAAGACTTGGTCAGGAACTCTGCCATTGATACGCTAAATGAGATTGTGGGCAAGAAAATGAAAGGCCCAGAGAAGATGGAGCTCATTTCCTTCGTCAAGTTGCGTGACATTGTCGCTGAGCTGATTGCCAGCGCACCATTGAGCAAACTCCAGTCTACGCCCCAGTACGATACTGACCTGGCCGAGATTGTAGCCAAGCTGGTCAATACCACCATGGCTGATATTGTGAGGGCACTGGAGGACGGCCAGGCCAACGAGGATACCCGGACCAAGGCTGAACAGCATCTGCACGCTTTCCTGCCTTTCCTCCTACGCTTCTTGTCTGATGAGTACGACGAAGTCTGCTCCAATGTACTTCCGTCGCTCACCGACCTGCTCACCCTTTTACGCAAGGTTGGCAACCTGCCAGCCTCGTACAAGGAGATGCTGCCTCCCATTCTCAATGGCCTCATTATGAAGATGCGTTACGACGAGACCTCCAACTGGGGCGAGGAAGATGAGCAGACAGATGAGGCCGAGTTTCAGGATTTACGCAAGCGGCTGCAGGTACTTCAGAAGACCGTCGCGGCCGTCGATCAAGACCTCTACATCGAGGCACTGAGCAACCTGGTTTCTCAGACTTTCAGCACACTTGATCAGCAGGGCGGCCAGATGGACTGGAGAGATCTGGATCTGGCGCTTCACGAGATGTACTTGTTTGGCGAGCTGGCGTTGCCTAATCAGGGACTGGGCACCAAGAGCCAGCCCAACTCCACTGCTATCGAGCGTTTGACCATCATGGTGACAAAGATGGTCGAATCCGGTGAGAAAGAATATCGTCCCTACCTGCCATTCAAAGACTGACTTCCTCAGGCATTTCCAACTTCCCCCATCCTGCCATTGTTCTGCAGTACATGGAGATCTGCGTCCGCTACTGGCAAGTTTTTGACGCGCGCCAGGAATACATACCGCAAGTTCTCGAGAACTTTGTGCGGCTAGTACACCACGATCACGTTCGAATCAAGACACGGTCGTGGTACCTCTTTCAGAGATTTGTCAAGTTCCTCAGGGCCCAAGTCGGCAATGTTGCCGAGACTGTTATCCAATCGATCAGCGACCTCCTCCCTATCAAGGCCGAGGTCTCTGAGAACAATGGGGAGGACGACTATGGCTCAGACGAGTCCGACCACTCTGCAGATGCACTGTTCAACAGTCAGTTATTCCTCTTCGAAGCGATTGGTTGCATCGCCTCCACCGGGAGCACGCCAGCAGACAAGCAGGCCTACTATGCTCGGATTGTCATGTCCCCTCTGTTCAGCGATATGGAAGCCCATCTTTCCAAGGCCCAGTCCGGTGATTCTCAGGCTATTCTTCAAATCCATCATATTATCCTGGCTCTCGGCACCTTGGCCCACGGTTTCTCCGACTGGACACCGGGAAGCAACTCGACTCAACAACGGCCCCCACCTGACAAGCTGGTGTCCGACGAGTTCGCCAGAGCTGCCGAAGCCATCCTGGTTGCTCTGCGCGAATTGAACAGCTCTTCTGATGTCCGCACCGCCTGCCGCGCCTCCTTCTCTAAGCTGCTTGGTGTCCTCGGCTCCGCCGTTCTGCCTCAGCTTCCCCAGTGGATCGAAGGCTTCCTGTCACAAAGCTCTTCCAAGGATGAGATGGCCATGTTTCTGCGCCTGTTGGATCAGATCGTTTTCGGTTTCAAGACTGAGATCTACGATGTTCTGAACATGCTTCTCACTCCCTTGCTGCAGAGGATCTATGGCGGTCTACAAGAACCGGTAACCGGCACTGACGACGAGATTCAGCTCGGGGAGCTGCGCAGAGAGTACCTCTCCTTCTTATTGGTAATTCTGAATCACGAGCTTCAGGCCGTATTCATCAGCGAGACCAACCAGGCCTACTTTGAATCTCTCATCACTTCCATTCTCACCCTTGGGCGTACGCTGGTCGCGGAAAACATTGGTCCTAGTCGCCTTGCTTTCAGCGTGTTGGCGCGCATGGTGGTCGTCTGGGGTGGTCCGGACGTCGCCCAGATTTCGGAGAACCCTTCGCCACCAAGCGGGTCTGCCAACCCGACCATACCGGGCTTCGACCGCTTCATGATTGAGCGCTTTCACCCGCTCTGCTGGGAGGTGTTTCAGGATCCCAATTTCAAGCCTCACAAGGACGCGCAGAGCAAGCAAGTTCTGAACGAAATCGCTGGTCTCGAGCAGGCTATTTACATGAAGACGGGAGATCTGTTCATCCAGAACCTCCACTCGCAGCTCTTCCCCCACCTCGGCATCGACGGATCTGAGTTCCTCCGGTATATGTCGACATCAACAGACAGAAAGGCATTCTCTGGCTATCTGCAGGGACTCCTGAAAAGCCGGAGGTAAGACGGATCATGGAGCAAGGGGCAAGGGGCAAGGCTTTAGTTTCAGGTATTATGGTGGGATTGCGGGGTGTCGTCTTGGCCATTTTTCTTTGTTTACATATCCACTGGCCGCATCGCCTTGGAGTTTAAGGGAGGCATTAGAGATATTAAATGATAAAAAGATTATGTTCTCAACTCGTCCAGCCTCTTGTCCAGAGTAGCCACCTCAACGCTTTGCCCCCACCAAGTGTCGCTCTACTTGTTCCCCTGTGTCCTCGGTCTCGACATGCCTCTCGTTGACTAGAGCTTGATACTTCCATTGGATTTCCAGGTAAACAGGGAAGCTGGGAGTGGTGTAGATGATGCTTGGTCATATATCATGTCTCTTTAGGTAGCTTGTTACTAGAGGACAAGACTTTCATTATCTCTAGGTCTTTGGTGCTAAAGAGCATGTTTTGGAAGCATAAAGCCTACTGCCCTTGCCAGCTTCACAAAGTGACCAGAGTCTTCCAGCTCTTATCTCGATCAAAGACAGCATCACAAACAAACATAGATCTGTCTGAACTACAGTCATAATAGGGTCACCTCAATCTAGGTGACAGCTTGGCCTTGATAATTGCTCTTGCTTAGCAGATATGAAAGATGTAGATGTGCAACACAGACGTTGACGAGTCTCTAAAATATACCGGGGAAAGAACGATTCATAGCGCAACTTTGGAATTTGTGAGCTTTCAAGGTCGATAATTGGGGCTGCTGGCAGATGAAGCCTCCCTCAGACCGCTGCAGTTCAACTTTGATGCCCAGATCAATCGGCCACCTCGGAACCCTATGTGTCCGGCTCATGTGACCAGCGGTTTGAAGTGTGGCGCCACATGTTGCCGTGTATTCTAGCCGGCGGCTTGTTATTGATGCGATGTGTGAAACATGCATGACAACTCGTCAACGATGCGCCCACACAGACAGCTCTATTTTATTGCTGGACAACCAGTAATAGCTGTCGAATAGCCAGCCTTCAGGCTCACCAAGCTCTGTTCTACAAAAGTCGACTATACCGATGGCTTCTTGCATCCCGTATTACATTTTAGAAGGCGGGCTTTGACCTTCACGTGTTGCACGACTTGCCAACAGAGTCAATCTCCTCGTCAAACATCCAGAGAGCGATTATGAACATGGGGGTTAAGAAGGGTCACACGGGGGTCATCGTAAGTTTTCTGCTGGAAACCGAGCCAGAGGGGGGGACGAGTTCGTCCATGGAAGTAGTAACGCGTCGATCCATTTGTGCTGGTTTCCCGATGAAGCAACGAAGCTGTGCCATATCCTAGAAGCGCAACTCTTCGCATGATCAAGCGGCGGCATGCTTGAGCGCACCGCGTGGCAGCACGAGGGAAAATCCAGAGTACCAGCGGAAGCTTTCTCGCTCGATTCAGGAGGAAACGTGCCGCAGACGCAATAGGTGCGCACTTACTTTCGTGGCGGGAGCCTTTCTTCCGACTGGACCGACAGCTGATATATCGGACAGTACTTGAATTGGGTCGTCGGCATGCACGCGGTCAAGACTGCCGAACGGCACATTCAATGCGTCTTGGTAGAATATGTTTCATGTCAATAAGATCCCACGATGCCGGCGCGGATGGATAATCCGTTTCCATCGAGGAGACATTCGAATCTTCACATCAGACACCGTTGGCTGGCTTCGTGAAAGGCTGAGAGCCCTGTGACTTCTCAAGGCGTAGGGCAGGGATAAGTTGCTCGGCTCCGCCAACCTCGAGTAAGTTCCTGTGCCCAGGCAGCTAGGGAAAAACTGCGCCAGCGCTCATGGAGGCGGGGTTGTCATGACGTGAGACAGGTAAGACAGAACCCAAGACATTGCTCTGTGAGCCGGAGGGATGTTCGGCTGTACCGCGTACGCTCGAAACCTATGCGCTCCGTGTATGTCATCCATGCGTTCTCTCGCCACAGCGAAATTTGGCACAGCAGAAGCAGGAGGTCTCCTCAATTCAAGCAGCTGCGACATGCTGTGCTATGTTATGTTGAGCTTGAGACCCATCGTACGTTTCGCAGCACCCAGCTGGGTTGTGGCATTCGCAAATACGAGCTCGTGTCGCCGAGTCCGGTGGGATGAGTGAAGGAATGGTGAAACTATTGTGCAAGTTGACCTTCTGATCAAATCTGCGAGTCTGAGGCTTTCTCTAAGTAAGCGGATGACGACAAGCATGGTCTGCAACAGTCATGGAGACAGCTTCAAAAAGTTCAATGTTTCTCCCTAGGGCCATTCACGTTTATCCGTCATCGGAGAGGAATCATTGTTGGTTTTCAGGATACATAACTTCGGACAGTTCTTCTGTATAGGCGAATACTGTTGCTCCTGATACTCATCCGGAAGTCAGATAGCCCACAGCCCATGTGTAGAGGCCGATTGAGAATCATTGTAGGTTTTGTCTGCTTGAGCAGAAGATGACACGGCTAATCGTAGCTCCATGGTTTGAATTATCCAAGTGGGCGTCTAGCAAGTGGCTGCCAATTCCGCAAACACGGCGCATGGGAAATCGACTGTCTGTTTAGTTCGACCAATGACATTTGCCAGTTGATTCAATTCATCGACGCAGAGGGACCACGCAGTCAGCAACGCTTGGCCAGCAATCGAGAAAGCACGTCGTCTAACTACGGTCAGCGGCTCGTTGCTGCAATTATGATTCTCCAAACGACACACTAGTTGAGGGTGTGAGTCCCCCTGAGGCCCGCATGTTCCTGTGTATGCAAGCAGACAGTCCGGGGTTGGGCTGAGGTCTGAATCGACGCTCGATCTGCCTCTTGAGGCGGCACAGTACAAATCTTTGTGTGTCGGGACAGCAGTGCGAGAGAAATTGCTCGAAATTCGAAATACTGTTAGACGGCCTCGAACAATGAGACCTTCGGGCCGCCGACTGCCTCCGAAGGGGTCGACGGGCGGGCCAAATTTCCACTTTCCTATAATGGATGGACACTATGAAGACGGCGTATCCAAATCTCCCGGAATGGCCAATTGTCGCGTTCTCCGATCTTAAACAATTCGCAGCTTCCCTGGTGCCCACAACGAGTATAAAAGCAGCTCGACGATCAATTTTTAGCTGGTGCGACGCCCAGAGTCTCGGGGGCGGGTGCTACATGATTCCTGCGATCCTGCATCTTCACGACAGTCTTTTGGAAAGCTCGAGGCCGCCGCGACAGACGATCTGAGATTGCAGCCAGTCCTGCAATGAAGTGGTGGCGACCGTTTCGCACTTTGGTTCCACAGGTTAGACAGCGATTAAAGAGCATGCAAGGCTTGGCCCGGCGGGCTGTGGCAGTGTAAGGTGGACAAGTGGTCTTGCCGAAATGTAGGCCATCCAATTAGACCGCAGCCAAGAGAAGAGGGCAACTGGAACCGTCTGCAAGCTCCCGCAGTTGATGACTTTCCAGGTGCAGCGTGAGGTGGACGCGGTGCGAGTTGTCGAGGACGGTTTGGATGGCGGTTGATTAAGGTTATCATTGCTGCTGTCAAGCCAACCTTGTCCGTTCGCTAATGAGGACTGTGTGGCGGAAAGTAGCCGTCCTTATTCCACCATTCAAAGATTATGCCCTGCAATCAAACAATCTGCCGGTCGATTGTGAGATACGGCTCGAGCCCAGGCATAGCAGCAACGTCATAAGAGTCGGGAATGGGCTTGAAGACAGGAAGGCAAGGCCGTTGAGGGCCCTTGAGGGAATATCAGACGATCTGAGTGCGCCCACATATATGAAACGCGCGATAAGCAACGAGCTGGAGTCCCTTGGCCTGCCTCGTGGGGCCCAGCTGCGAGATGGGATGGATGGGTTATGAGTTCCGACAGGGATGTGCGGGCAGCGCTGGGGATGAATGGCGCCCTCTTACTCCGAGTCGATTGCCCGCTGTCGTCTGTCGCCGATGAGGGGTTCCTTGCTGGTAATGGATTGCAATATGAAGTACATAAATTCCAAAGCGGCCCTGCCCACGGGACGGGCGTGATCCAGGGCGGCCAGGTCAACCGCAAATTACTCGTAGGCGATGGAGCAGGACAAACGACAAAGCTCTATTGTTGATGATGGTGGCGCATCTGGCTATGGCATCAACATGACTGCCACGACAACTGTCGACGCTGCCGAACAGGTAAGGGCCAAAGCTGGCTGTCGGGCTAACCCGGTTCGAGCGGCACCAAGGAGTGCCGGGGCGGTCTAAGAAGACGAGCTGGAAGAGATTGAGATTGGCTTTGTGAGCTTGAATGTTCACGGGCTATGGGCTTCGTGGTCCGTGAATCTGACGTGTTGACATTGCTGATCTCGCGACGCCGGACGATGCCGCGGAGGATTTTCCCAGGAAGCCGTCGAGTGATTGACAGGGGCACAGAGCTATTTGACCGGGATCACCAGTCCCCTGGTTCCTCGTGTCTTCAGTCCATCAGGCCGTCTCTGTTGTTTGGTCAGGCGTGTCCGACTGCGGCCAGGACTCGGAGCAAGCGGCCTCTTGGTTGTTGGTTTCTATCCCGCCGTAGCGACGAGATGGTAAACGCCATGGGGAGAGAGAGATGTCTGCATGCGCATGGTAGTTAGTGCTTGCAGAACGGGTCGGCACAGACGGAAAATTGGAGATGATGGACATTGAGATCCGTCGATGATCGAATGTGGATAGCACTGGGTGGTTCTCCCATAATCTTGACAACTTCACGGGAAATTAAACTGCGCTGGATGGTTCGTGAAACGGAAAATGATTGACGGCGAAAGTCTGAAAAGGGGAAGTTGTGAACAATCACAGAGAAGGATGCGTACCAGCTGGAAAAGGGTGCGACCATTTTGGAAACAATGACCCACACCTTATGTTTATGTTCCTGCATTAGTTTCTATTCCCCCTTGGCCAGGTGGTTTGTCTCGATCAACCCGCAAAAGGATCCCTCTTTGAATACGGAGTACGGATACACGGTAAGGTATCTGTAGTCCCGATAGATCGCAGTCGTTTGGGGTGACGTTTTTCCTTCGCCTCATGCGCGTTCAATGTGTACCGAATATTTTTGGGCCCAGATGGCAGGAAGGGGTCGAGAGGCCTCGCCAAGGCCAGGGCTGAAAAAGCTCATAACGTTGTACCCTTTGTACTAAGGTAAGCGCTTCGTATCTACCTACCTGATATATTGTGTGTGTAGGCATCCGTGGGTGTGTTCCTGCCTCCCTTCTTGCTCTCCTCTTTTGGCGGAGAACCCTGCTACTTGTACTCGTCAGGTTGCGCTGCAGCGTTTCCTTTGGTTCCGTCCGTCGTCGATCTTCCTTGAACTCCACGTTTCGCTGCTTTCCAGCAATTTTTCTCCCTTTCTCTCAGGTGAGGTGTCTGCCCTCAGCTGCAAGCCTTGCGTCGCCGGCTCGGCTACGTTGCCAACTCCGAATGGTTCGACCCTGAATCTTGCCTAACAAGAAGGGGATTTCATCTTGTCTGACCCTATCGATAACTGTCTCCCAACAGTCTCGTCCAAAGCAACGTGGTCGAGCACACTGCCGCATTCCTCGGCCCAACCTTCTATCGACTTCATCCACCTATATAATAGGTCTCATATTCGTACACTAGGCCTGTGCCTGGTCACTGCCGCTTTCACTCCTTCCAGCCAACAGCTAACTGAGCGAAATAACGACGACCACATGGATCTGCGTGAACAGACGTCGGTGGGGGATGAAAGTACCGAGTACGACATGGAGGACTCGAATTGTACGACCAAAGAGGCCCGCACCGCGTACCGCATACCAAGGTCACACCGAACCATCCGTCCACTTTCATCCCTGTTGCCACTAGAAAGTGCCACTTTTTGACTCGCCCTCAAACTGCGCGTTCCGCCTTTTGATTGAGTTGACTCGACTAGCGATGGCAGACCTTGATTCATCAGTCATGCGCCGACCTACCACAAGGTCTGCATCCGCAGGCTACAAGTACTATCTACGCAGTAATCGTAGGGCCAGAGCTTCCCAGGGGAACCAAGGAGCCTTTGTCAAACGACAGGCTGACCCGAGATTCGTTCACAACCAGTCGTCTTACTGTGATAGTTGCTCAATCGCACACCGCCAGAGTCGCTATACTGCGTATGCTTACTACGTACGGATATTCTGCGTAGTATAGGCGCCCATCGCGACCCATCACCGTATGCCGCCAGCGTCAGTGGCTTGCACCCACTGTTGGCGTCGCGACTCTCCTTTTTCTGTTGGCGCAAAGACGGTCGAGAAATAGGACCGAGATTGGCTTTCTCGATTCATTGCCTACCAAGGCGAATAGGGAAATTGGCGAGAGGCGCCAGAAAGCCATCGAAGCCAAACGGTGGCCGACTCACGAATCGGCATCCGCTACGCCATCTAAGCAATGGAACGGCGCACCCTATTCCGTCTCGAATTGTTCTCGCCCCCAATAAGCGCTTCCCATCTCACGTCAACCTACCACACGCCTCGCTTCGCGCTACGAATTCTCCTTACTCCATGAACAACAGACCATTGCACAGCCCAGCAAATAAGGTGGCAACGGCGTTTCCCTTCTGCCCCTAATGTCGGTCTATGCAGATGGCATCTCACCCCGGTCCAGGGTCACATCCAGGACGACAGGGGTGTGCGAGCATCAGCATGGGAGGCCGGCCTGGCCCCGACAAACCAAGTCACGACTGTCCTCCTGAGGCCTTGCTGCCTCCACCAAAACCCCTGGGTTAGCGTTCATGGGGATGGCCGTTGGCAGGCGTTGTGTAATTTCCCGCTTGTCCAGGTCATGTTCATGTCACTTGCGCTGACTGCCAGCCAAAGAGCAACTCGCCATCAGCCCGTCTCCTCTTACTCGAGCAAACCTGGTTTCTCGCAGTGGGCAGTGGGATGGGGTAACCCCCGATGCATCCAACTTGGACTCTGCACTTGCTTGTCCAACGTTCCCTATTAATATGCTGTCTCCCATCCCGTCGGCCTCGTTTCTCTTCCCTCCCTTCCTCTTCAGCCAAACAAGCCTCATCAATCTCAAGCATCAGCTTTTGACTCAACTTTGACTTCGGTCGTCCACTCTTTATACCAATTATCAACACTCGCTCTCTCTTAATCAACCACACCTCGCTTCGTTCTCACGAACTCTTTTTCAAAACAACCGCCCTTCACAACCATCAAAATGAAGTACTCCGCTGCCGTTCTTGCTTTCGCCGGTGCCGTCATGGCCCACGGCGGTCACGAGGAGGAGGCTGCTCAGTCTACCGTCTTCTCCACCAAGTACTTCACCATCACCTCCTGCGCTCCTGAGGTCACCAACTGCCCCGCCCGCAGCACCGTTGTCTCCTCCAGCGTCGTCCCCGTCATCACCAACTCGGCCGAGCTCCCTGTTCTCACCACCACCGCCGTCCCCGTCCCGGTCACGACCCCCGCCGCCGTCTACCCCATCCCCTCTGCTCCCGCTCCCGCTCCTCCCGCTGGCAACGGAACCGTCCCCGTCCCCCCCGTCAAGCCCACCACCGAGACCGGCGTCAAGCCCGTCCCTGTCACCACCGGTGCTGCTGTTCCCTCCGTCAGCAAGCCCGCCACCCTGGTCTCCCAGCCGGCCCCCGTCTGCCCTGGCTCCTCCGTCAAGACCATCTCTACCAGCATCACCACCGTCATCCCCACGGTCATCTACGAGACCGTCCAGATTCCCTGCCCTACCCCTAGCGCACCCTCTGCCACCATCCCTGGTGTTCCCACCGGTGGCAACGGCACGTGAGTTCTCCCGAGCTTCTGACAAGATCAAAAACCCGCAGACCAACTAACACACGGCAGCGCTGTCCCTCCCACCAAGACCCCCGTCACTGCTGGCGCCTCCGGCCTGAGCGGCTCCGTCGTTCTCGCCGCCGTTGCCGGTGTCGCCGCCTACGTCTTCGCATAAATCCTTTCCTTGGGACAAATCTAAAGGAAGCCATGCTTGGCTACGGCAGTTTACGACAAATTCTAACGGGCCTTTTTTTGCTGGGGAGTCTGAGAGGACCATACATGTATAAAGGACTCTTTTCTCTTTTGTACATGTATCAGTCTTAGACGGAATGGCAAAAAAAAATACCATTTGTATCTAATCTTCTAATTGTATATGGGGGTTATGTCTGGGGTGACGGGTCTGCTCGCTCATTGGAAGATGGCGTGTTCGACCCTGAGCTTATCCGGCGGCCTGGCTTTTAACGACGAAGTGTTTGGTGTTCTCACGACTGCGGTAACGATATCGAGTGTGAGAGGTTCGTGAAGGGCAAAAGGCCAAGACGGCCGGTTCCCTCAAGTGAGGTGACATGATCGACCAACAAACTTGACAGCCCTTGTAGGGATCACAGACAGCAAGACACCAAAAAAAGACTCAAAATGTTCCTCCCCGGCGACCAAAAGCCACACCGACTCTCGCCTACTTAGCATAACGACCAGGGTTAAAGCGGAATGCCCCTTCTCTCCAACCCCGAGAACATTGTGCGCTAGCGCTGGATCATTCGAACAACTGAGGGACTTTCGGGAAATTACGATTGGGACGAACCGCGGCCTCTGATTGGACACCTCATCACGAGTCAATTTGGGCGAAACGCACCAGTCTCCGCACAATGGGACGAACGGCAACCCCGACTTTTTTCGGTGCATTTGTACATTTATGCAGCTTGTGTATAAATTCTCAAAGGAGGGACCCTGCTTATGCATTCGACATCATTTCACTTGACCCGAAATAAACTTGTTTGAGTTTATCAAAGCTGGGACGATGTGGATGCCGAGCTTTGGCTGGGGCTCGCAGGATTCAAGGAGGTAGTTCTCTTCGAAGGACTGAGGATCCTTGATGGTGCGAGGCCTGTGTTGGATCTACGAACGCAATCGCGTCAGCGAGGACTATAAAGAGTACCCTCGTCGGCTGGGTCCGACGGCATGCATGGATCGGAAAGATTCTCTCATCTACGTTGGGTCTCCTGCTCCAGTTGCGACGTACAAAGTAAGGCTAGCGGAACATGACACGGTGGTGCGGCAGTTTTCTCTCCCTCCATGTCTTTGGTCTTGACGTTGCAGGATCGACAGTGTTTAGATTACTCGATATGAGATATCTGGCTCTATCCTCCGCCTTCGGATCTTGATATGTTCTGGAGAAGACGGCGATGCCGGGCTCGGGTGCTCCCTGCGCGCGTCCCTCCGTTGAAGCGGGCTTCCGTTCGACGATCCTCAGGGCCGGTTTGCAGACGACGTTTGATGACGATTGTCGACTGTCAATGGTCGTAGTATTTGTATTCGGTTTGCCCGGTGCCAAGATGACCGCTGTTTCTTGCTTTTGTAAAGATGTATATGGCTCCTGGTATTGAGCGGGTTTGCCATGACGCAACGTCTGTCAAAGATGAGTCCCAGCCTTCTATGGTAGCAATTGCTAATTACTCCTGTGGTAGATTTCAATAGTCCTGCTCCCGCTGACTAGGCACCGAGCCCAGCGTAGGTTGTTGTCGTAGCTGGCTGCTAGTAGTTGCTGTGCATATCACGACCGCTCCTTCCTCATCACCTCGCTCCTTCCTCGCCAGCCCTAACATACCCTCCATCCCAACTCGAAACCGCTCCTTCCACTTCCACGTCCACATCTGATGCACCTCCCTACCTACTTGTAGGATAATATTGTCGTCTGTTTTCAACATGTTCCAAGATGGTGCAGCGGTAGTGAGTGCGTCTTAGACGCTGAGTCACACTTGCTATCGATGTACTACCTTGCATCCCAGCTTGACTTACAATACATCGTCGGCTCCGATCACAACAAGCCCTCGCCAGGATGATCTTTTTTTGTATGGCTTGACACCTATGCTTCGGATCTCGTGAATGCCCTGTGTATTGGTGGCGAGCTAATACTATTATACTGTGAAAATGTCAAGGTGTAGAATTTGTGAGGCTATCTCGGAGCTGGAGGTCGAGGGTTCGAGACTGGGGGCTTGACTTTTTGTCAGCCTTTTTTCTCTGACCAGCAGCCTATTTTTGATTCGGCCGTCGCCCTCGATTGGGGTTAGGCTTTTCAGCGTTCTCATTATCAGCTCTTCTCTCTTCGGTACGACTGAATGTGTCGATCGCTTGTGACTGGTGTGTTGTACCACGCAGCCTCTGAAGCAAGTTGAACAGCGTCGTTGGTGCATACACACCCTCGCCGCTTCGGCGCAACGGCCAACCGTCGTCCGGTCTTCAACATCGGATGCCCCCGCTCGCCAGCGATCTGCACAACGGTCGTGCTTCCGCGCACCCACGTGCTGGGGTGCGATACACACACCAGAGCCCAAGATCTCACTGCCCCTGCCCCCTCCTCTGTAGGCGGGCTTTGCTCTCTCGTATACCAGCCGTAAGCGATGGCTTCTTTCGGGGACCGTCGGGCAAGGGCCATGACTCTGCGCACGAGAAGCGGACCCCTGCGCATCGCTCAGCTCTGGTGGATTGGTGCACTCATCCGGACGAACGTTCGACAGGAGCGCCGGAGCCGAGGCGGGGGCAAGATGGGGGTGATGGGAGGGAGACATGAGTCGCGGACGGCTCACGTGGGGACGGGCGCCGGGGGTGCTTCACTGAACTTGAAACCGAATCACCTTCTCGTTCGAGATGGACGACGGGCCCAGACGTGAGATATTGCTCGTTAATGGAGGTGTTTAATGTAAATTCGGACCAGGCCGACAGGGCTGCAGGATAGGAACTGGGCTTGCGGGCCATATTTGGAGCGACTCGTATGAACAGGACTAAAGATAGCTGCGAATTGCAGTGGATCTTTTGGATCCAATTCTATCTGGGAATCGTCAAAGTAGGAGGTAGGTAAAGGGTGCAGTGTATTTCCGGCTATCAGGTTCGCCAGCTGCAAGATGGATGTGGTGATGCTTGGCGGGGAAGCAGCACTCTGCAAAGTCTCGTCATCAATATGAAATTCTCTGGCATGTTTTCATGTGAGTTGTTTATATAATACAGCAAAAGGTTAAGGAGATGGTATTGCCAGTTTGTTGTTGTAACGCACCCAGTGTCGGACGAACTGTTTCGTAAATACGAGGTGGCGGTCCGTGTCGGCTGACAACATGGCGTCCCCCAGCTCATCTGCGATGCCGGAGAGCCTCCCAGCGTTCATCGGTAGATCAGCCGAAAACGTGGACCTTCGTCCCGTATTCTGATTATCAGACGCTCAACAGCGGCTGCACGCACCGGTTACCATCGGATGGATCAAGGATTCCGGTACGAAGTAGCTGATGATGGGATGACGGCCGTATCGGCCCCACTGGGTCCGATTTTGAACAGCCGCCATTGCATCAACGCGTCGACAGCAAACGGTTCACAGCATGGCCCGACGGTAGACCGTGCTCTGATTGTAAGTAGTAATAACGCAAAGGACCTGGCAACAGAGTTTGGTCAGAGGGCGGAGCAAAATTGCTTACCTCCGTTGCTTGGTCTTGTCTGGTGAAACCCGGGTCGACGCATTCGCTGCTGGGAGCAAACGCCCAAGGCTAGTGTGGGAGGATGGGCAAACGCGTCGAGGCGCCAAACGCCGTCTTGGCTGGAAACCTGCCCGCACTCGTTTGCACAGAGAAGTCTGGTTTAATGGAGGTGCAAACCCGTCAAGTCGGGGTTTCTCTGCTCCAAGCACAGAAGACTACAGAAAGGGGGACGTAAAGGGAGTCTGCTATCGACTGCAACACACATGCATATGCGCTTCCGAAGCAGCAACTCGCATGCAAGATGACACGTCCATTTTCCAACTTGCTGGATCTGTCCCACAGCCCTACGATGCCCAGTCCGCTCCGTCAGGAGAGCGCGCAAAATCTAACCCAGAACGAACAAGCTGCACTGCCTCGTCCCGTGTTTTCACCATTCCTTCCATCTCATGCCAACCGTCGTCATCAGCAGCTGTCATCCCGATGATGGCACCCAATCATATCCCATCTCTGTGGCATTCCCACGTTTCCCAGAGCGATGGATGCCAAAAGGATACGTAGTCCCAGGTAATCAGTGCTCCCAGAGTGTACTAGCGTCGTCCCCACCTCGCACTCGGCACGCACAGACCATAGCTTTCTTCTCCCTGTCGCGCATCTTTTTTTCTTTTCCCGCCTCCAGCTCACCCTTCGGCCCCACTTCCGCACTCGCTTAACGGTAGCGGCATTTTAAACGGCCGATCCTTCTTCACCCTACGGACGTGTTGCGTTGCGAGGCCAGTCCCGACAGCAACCTTCTCATTCCACGCTCTGCAGCCTCGACAGCTAAGCCCAGCCTTTACCATGCCCGTATTAGCCCTCTTTCGCATCCTCCCGTCGATGCGAGAACGCATGTCTCTGATCTGGGGCCTTTTCCCGCCATGATTGGCGCACCCTTTTCTTCCATTTAAGCCATGAGCCTTATCGTCTGGCTTCTCTCGCGCAAGAGAATGCGAGGTAGCGTACTGGCGGTGCCTGGATGGTGACGAATGCCTTATTACTCCGTTCTCCACGAAACGCATGGGAGGCTGTGTGTATGTCCATGTGCTGAATCCAGCCATGTCGTGTTAGCCTGCATTCTGTCATGATTGACCGCGCCAAGAGCCGTGAGAGAAGTCGTGGAGTCGACCCAAATCTCTCTCTCCCTTTTCCAAGAATATACATATATTAATCTGCATCTCATTCCCAGGCAGTGGTGCATTGAAACGCTTTCTTATGTGTGTGGCAGCAAACCAGGCCCAAGCTCGACACACGACACCCAAGACATACTCCAGGGCTCGAAGACCAGAACAAGAAGCCTCCTTTCCCCCGCGAATCTTCCCTCGCCCTTTCCATCGTCCTCGAACCTTTCATATCTCTCATTCATCGCGAAGCCAGCGTACATACTCGCCCACCATGTCCGGCCGTCCGCCTCCCCCCCCGCCGTACGTCGTCTTCTTCGGCCCCAACGCGAACTGCACCCTCGACATATGCTCCATCGAGTACAGCCTGTACAAGTACCGCCCGAACCTCGCCGTGAACGTCCTCTTCCTCGTCCTCTTCGCCGTCGCCGGCGCCGTCCACGTGTTCCTCGGCATCCGGTGGCGCTCGTGGTGGTTCATGAGTTTCATGCTCGCCGGCTGCCTCAGCGAGATTGTCGGCTACGTCGGCCGCATCATCATGTACCAAAACCCCTTCGAGTTCGTCGCCTTTATGCTCCAGATCGTCTTCATCACGAGCGGGCCCGTTTACTACACCGCCGCCATTTACGTTACCATCTCCAAAGCGTGAGTTG
Organism: Colletotrichum spinosum; assembly: GCA_004366825.1. Lineage (NCBI taxonomy): Eukaryota > Fungi > Ascomycota > Sordariomycetes > Glomerellales > Glomerellaceae > Colletotrichum > Colletotrichum spinosum. The sequence continues at coordinate 634,968 of QAPG01000281.1, read as the reverse complement.
TTCCCTCCTTTCTTTCGATTGCTTTTGTGTTTCTGGCCCTTGGGTGCTGCGTTTCTTTTCGACTATGGATATTGTCAGTCATGTCAGTCAATCAACTTGCTTTTTTCGAAGCCTTCTCCACCACGCGGAAACCCCCCTTGCACAACTACCGCAATCTCGCGGCATGCACATCGGAAAGCATACAGTCTCAGGGGGGAAAAGCAATCCCGCCGTAACCTCATCAGGCCACTTCCGACCGAAACATACACGCACAAAGAAAGAGCTAACACACCCTGGACGGGCAGCATCACCTCCTTCGCGCCGGAACTGTCCCGCATCCCGCCCAAGGCCATGTACTGGCTCTTCATCTCGTTCGACGCCTTCTGCCTCGCCCTGCAGGCCGCCGGCGGCGCCCTCAGCACCACGTCCAAGGGCTCCTCCGACCTTGGCGTGAACCTGGCCATGGCCGGCCTCGTTATCCAGGTCGTAGTGCTGGTGGCCTTTTGCGCCCTCTTCGCCGACTACATGATCCGCTACAACCGCTCCGGGCTGGCGCGCGCCCTCACCCGCCGCGAGAAGCTCTTCTTCGGGTTCCTGGCGCTGGCCATCACCCTCATCCTGGCCCGCTGCGCGTACCGCGTCGACGAGCTGAGCGAGGGCTATTCCAAATCGACCAAAATCACGGACGAGGGGCTGTTTATCGGTCTGGAGGGAGTGTAAGTTTTTTTCCTCCTCCTGCGTATACGTTCCGCTGTTGTTTAGATCCGTGTGACTGACATGTGGGCTTTGTAGTCTCATCATCCTCGCCGTATTTGCGCTGTGCGTCGGACACCCTGGTCTTGTCTTTGGCCAAAAGAGGCTCGACGGGGACAGGAAAGTGTCTTCGTCGACGGTGGAAAGCGGCATCATCGAGCCCAAGGAGCGCGTGAGACAGGCCTCTGATGCGACGGTCTAGACGCCGTCACGTTCATCATCTAGAGTTTGCGATTTGTCTTTTTTTTTGTCCTTTGATTATGGTCATGATCTGCTTGGAAGCATTGCGCAGTATACCACACTTCAGGAGAGAAGTTTGCCTTTTAGATTTAACGAAACAAATACGAAAACCACACTGTTGGTCTATGAAGCAATTCTCACTTGGCCCTCATCATACTACTGCTTGCAAAGGGTGTACTTGCTTCTACTTATCATGGCCTACTGGGCTACCGTGCCCCTTGCTGAAAGAGTAAGGTAGCGAAAAATGGGCAGTACAGCTTAAGGCAACTTTACTTTCGGAGGAGACTCATTGTGTGATATCGACAATGAACTGTGTCTACTATCACTAACTGTATCTACTGCCAGTCAATAGTCTTGATGTCTTCGAATAGACAAGATGTATGTGTGTAGTAGCTGGCTGAAGCATGCTTCTACAGACAGGTATCTCTAGACCTTCACTCTACATTCTTCAGTAACTATCTTCAAAAGACTACACCCGAGTTTGAGAGCGATCGGTGTAGAAATGGTGGTATTTCTCAGTTGATATACGCGGATTTGAATGAGTGGGAGCATCAACAAGGAGGTGCCAACCGAGAGACCCGGCAATCCACGAGTTTGTCTTATCAATAATCACCATTTCAGGGCTAGGTCATGCAAGGAGTGTTCTGAATAGAAAAAGCTCTCCGAAAGTGACCGTGAAACCCAGTTCCCGCCGATTCTATTCAACGCCACTGAAGTTGTCATCTCGAGTCGCATACCCTCTCCCCAACAGCATTCAAAACCAGTACGCGTTTGACACTACTTCATGCTCCCAGGACGCTTGGCCTTGTACCAATAGAATTATCCGAGGTTTGGAGTAGATATAAAGCCGTACCTCCTGAGGTGGGAATGGGGTAGTAGACTATACTGGAGATGCGGCCATACGTGTGAAACGGTCTGCCTGCGTCCTGTGTTGCGTCAATTACTTCACCGAGCTGCCAACCCCAACCCACCTTCCGCTGTCTGGGTACAGTATCTATCGGGTTTCGCAAGTTGGTGTTGTCTTCGTAAGGCATTGACAACGCACATCACCTCGTGCAGGAAACCGGCTGAAGGCACCACGTCGCTGCTGATTTTGTCACCTTGGACTTCTCAAAAGCGAAGAGTTGGTGCAATCGCGACGAAAAAGCTATGTGGGTCGTGAAAAGAGCGCAAAAAAGGCGTCCCTGTTCTCGCGGAAGGTCTTTGTATAAGTCGGCCAAACTATCTGACGTTGATGAACGTTCGCCCTCGGACAACTCATCGCTAATGGAGTAACCATCTGTTTAAGGGCATCAGTTTGCAGAAACAAACACATTATCAGACGCCTAATTTCTCTTGAGAGTGCACGATAAGAGCCAGTCGTGGACGAGGGCGAATCTCAAGATGTGCAGTTCGGGTCGGTATGCTAGCCCCGAGTGACAGAGAAACACGGCGCTTCCGAGATCGGGTTTGTCACGCACGACGTCGCGGGAGAGGATGGCAACTTACACCAAGATAGTCTTGAAAATCACGAGTCAGAATGTCATGTGTTTTATATTAGATGCGGCACGGGTGTGGCATTATTTTTGGCGCGGCAAGGGGTCCTTCGGTAGTGAAAAGCATGGTTGACCACAGAGTATCACTGAGTCCAGAACACGTAGCATCCTGAGCGAGAGACAGAATGTTGGCAGGGCTTTCTGGATGACGACAGATTGCAAACAGGTCAGCAGCGGCATCGACCGTATGCTGCGTGATTAGGTCCGAGTCGTGCATCCCTGCCACCAAACGAGTAACAGTCTATGCTGAGAGGCAACGTACAGCTGAACAACGGACAGAGAGTACATCTCGAATGCGACTCGGTGATCTCGAGCATCAAGACATTTCTGTATAGAGAACTTGCATAAGAGCGTTTGTACAATGAGGAAATCTGCGGCTACGGTGAGTGCAGAATCCTGGAGACCGAAAACATACATCGCAAATCACCCTTCACGGACAGGATTGCCGAGATGAGGTGCGGACGACCAGAACCTGCCTCACCTGGGATGTTTCAAAGAAAGATAAGCTATTCAGTCGAATTCCCCATTAGGCTTATTCTACAGGTAGCTGCTGAGCGATCCACGACAGCCCCGAGAATTCCCAACGGTACACGTAACTTCTTGCCTCGGACAGCACGATTGAGGGCACACGAAAATCGAGCCCCCCGCAGACTGCCAAAGAGAGATTTACAAAGGGAACCGCTGTTTTTCTAGGACCGACTACCGGAACTATATGCGCTGAATTACCCAGCGACCGTCGTAGACAGACCGCCAATTGATACCGAACTATTTAGGGAATGGGCCGGTTGACATTTGCTGGAATTTCTCTGGTGCTCCAAACACTGGGTGGACAGAGGTGAAGGACGGGAGGCCAACGGCGCCATAAACACATACGAACCCGGCGTGGATATTCACTTCCTCCTCACCATTCTATTCCCAGTTCACAGAAATAATCCCTCTTAACCGATGCTGTCTGCGTTGCTTTGAAAGGGGGGTCAAGAGAGTCTCAAAGGCATAGGCCATGGGGTTGATCCACCATATCCAGCCGAGCCAGGGATGCATCTGGTCCTTGGAGATCATGTCGTGTAGACGACGTACCAGGCGCAGACGACGCCGAAATTGCGCCACGCATGGCCGTAGCTGAAGTCAAGGGCGCCGAGGTAGTCGTCGCCGGTGACGATAAAGGCTCCCGGTCGGGCGCCCAACACGCCGGCGCAGGCCTGGCCACCCAGGCCAGGCCCATAGCCGGGACCGTTGGGGATGAGGAACTGGCCGACGCAGGCGAGCTCGACGCCGTTGAATTCGTTGGTCGGCTCACGTCCATGTACCCGCTACTGAACTGACATGCGCTTTTCGCCGTCTTGTGAAACTCACAAATAACGGATAAAAAGATTTCTATGTTCTTCTGGCAATTGTGCCTCCTTGGGCGAAGAAGAAAGGGTTTAGGACGCAGAACTTCCAGGCTACTTGACCTCTACTAGTTCCGCCGTGTCGAACGAGCCGGAACTTGAGTCTCAGCTGTTCAGAAACAGAGAATGAACGAGCAAAACGAAGTTTCCATTCAAACGTACGTTTCTTTTTCTCTCCCACACACCAGGATGCCATGTCTCGCCAGAAAACTGACTTTTGTAAGCAAGTCGTCGGAGCTACTCCGCCTTGTGGATACCGACAGGATGGAGGACGGAGGACGTAGCTGTATGTGTCCGACCGGCCACAACGTCAATCGCTTGACGGCCCGGAAAGCATGTAGAATATACCCAGGCCCCCCCAGAGTTGTTTGGCCGCGGTCTATGTGTATGAGGACAAACTCATCGGCCGCACCAAAGCATTAAAAAAAAGAGTCCAGCTGGAGTGGCTGGGTACGGACTTGGCATCATAATCGAGTTCGAGTTCAGCTTTATCGAGCCCACTCTTGTTCACAGCTTAGTCAATGGTCGGGCTGTAACAGTAAAAGGAACAGAGAGAGTAGACAAGAAACCGAGTCGTGCGCGTGTCACTGCGTCGTCAAGAGTCGCATCAACAACATCACATGTTCTCAACTCACAAAAGGCAAAGTCGTGACAGATTACTTGATGGCATTTATATGCACGCGGTATCTACCATGGTAAGTACACATGGCAAGAGAGTTTGGCCAAAGTCGTCATTTCCTTCATGTGAAGACCTCAGGGTTCGTCCACCAAGGACGGACCCACTGCCGACCCCGCATCGGACGCCACGGCGCCGTGTCCGTAAAACGAGCCCTGCCGTCTTGGAAGGGGGGGCTAGACCGAACATCTCCCCGCCCCGTTCCCTCCCGCCGTCTCATCCCGATCCGTACTTGTCGACCTCCCACGCCCACGTCTTGGTTCATGATCATGCACTGCAACCCGCCTCATACCATCGGACGAAAAGACAATTTGAAAAGACCAAGTCAATTGAACCACTTGCGCGCCGGCTATCGGCTCTAGCTCCTGATGCTCCTTGTAACGCCGTCCATCATGCTGTAGCGTGAAAATGGCTGCTGCTTGACCTCCCGATCATGGGATGTGGAGCGCAGCGATTAATGAGATATCCCCTCAACCTCCTGTGATGTTGACTAGCTCAGATGCGACGTGGCAGGGTATCTTCCAGCCCTGAGCTAAATCGTCTCTCTCATCTCGTGCGGGCACATGTCTAAACCCGTGTACTTGTGAAGATCATGTAGTGACGCGATGACGCGATGCTGAGTGTAGCTCCGTCGTAATGTGGACTCGAGAACCATAACCGGCCGTAAAATGCGATACCATCTCCCTCGAAAAAGTAAGAATTCCAATGCCAAGTCATTTGATTCACGAGGAAGCAGACACGGCCGAAGACGCTCTCGCGAGACTGAGAAGACTGCTGGCGACCCCGCCGCAAGAAGAGTGAGTAGAGTCGTCGTCGCAGCCAGTCTCGGTCTCTTGCGCAGCCTTCTCGGTCGACTCGTGCCCTTTCTCGGGGTCCTGAGTTGCAGCGTCCTGCCGTGTATCTTCAGGTTCTTTGCTCTCCTCTGTTTGCTTCTCCGAGGGGCCGTCACGACTTGAGGGTGGCTGGACTGTCACCGTCGGCAACGCCCTCATCGTGGTCTCATGACCAGGCAGTGGCTTCATCTGCAGCATATCGAGAGGCACATCCTCTTGTCCTGTTCGAAGCTTGTAGTTGGCAAGCCCCAGTTTCAGTCGCAGAATTCGAGCTTTCTGTACGAGTAGTATACGGTCAGTGTCGCGTTCTCGAGGCCAAGTTTATTTTCAGAGACCGTACCTGTCGCGCTTCCTCACGCGTCAGTAGTCTCTTCTGCCTCGGTGGTGGCAGCGTTCTGGTCTGCTCAGTATCGGGCTCGGTGAGAAGGGTCGTGTTCTGAGATGTATCCATGGCGGAGCTGTCGAACACGGAGGACACATTGGGGGAGGGGGACGCGGCCCGACTCCTGGTAAGATGTTGCTCCTTTCCCTCACTCTGGACTACCGACGGCGACTCTACCAACTCCTTCTCTGGTTGTGGCTCGGTCTGACCCTGCCGAGACGCCACGCATCAGCATTTTGGCCAGGACAACACGATATACATGCTCACTACAGGCGGTGCAGGTGCAGATGATCTTTCATACCTCCTTCGCGTCAACCTCCTCTTCAGGCTGTACAGGTTCCAAGGTTCGTTGAGCCGGTGCGGGTGCAGATGCAGGTGCAGATGTAGGTGTAGAAGCGGGTGCATTGACAGGAGCAGGCACATGCACAAGCCTCGGAGGGGGGGCAGCGACAGGCTCCTGGCATTGCTTCTTTTTCGCCACTACACTGTTCTCGTCAAAGACGACGGCGGCAATGGGCCTTTTCAGACCGGGCGGCGACTTGATTGAGGTCATGACAGGCGAATTGGGAAGAGGTGTCTTGTTGTGCCGTTTGGGCGCGGGAGATATCGCGTTGACATTCGCGTCCAAGGGCGCGAGGGCGCGTCTTTTGGCTGGTGATGAGGGGTCCATGCTGGCGACTTTTCGATAACCGGGCAGTAACGCGAGTCGTTGGATTGTCTTTGTGGAATAACGGTTGACAAAGGCGAGGATGGCAAGGCAAACACCTCGGGAGGAAATACGGAGGAGGAGTTGAGGGAGAGGAGGAGGATGAGGGATGAGAGAAGATAGGGTCAGTATGTGTAGTAGGTAAGTGGGTGGGCGAGGTAAGGTCACACCGTACCTATACCCAAAGGATGCACGAGACGTGGAAGGAGAGCAGCTATAGGTGGGTTTAAGGTAGGTACCTACCCATCCTTCAGAGATGGAACCCAACTACAACCTGAGCCACTTTCAGTGCTTTCTTTAGTGGCTGGGATGAGCCGAACGAATGATCGACGAGTCGCCCGCGTGCAGCTGTAGCAACAAAGGACAACAGTGTAAACCCACCAGGTCTTCTAAACAAACAAATAGAGGCTACCTGACTCCCTAGGTACCCAAGGTATGGGTAAGGTAAGATAGTAGGTATGATGTACATTTTTTGTATGAAAGCAGCAGAGGAAGCCAATTAATCAAGGGAGAAGAGGGAAAAAAGCAACTCAGGACTTGAACGAAGGGAAAAAGCAAAAAGAGAGACAAGAGGGAGACTGCGCGTGCTGCAATCAGCTATTGGAACGCGTGTGAAGTAGGTAGGTAGGTGGGTGCCCGAGATAGGTACCTATCTAGGTAGGTATTTGGCAGCTGCACCTCCGTCAACGAGCACCTGCTATAGCACCTGAGAGATGCATTTGGGCACCTTCAAAGCCCTACAACTTCTCCCTCGAAACAACCACATTCAGCTGTCGCCGCCAGTCCATGTCCGCCTTACCTATGCAACCAACCTATATAGGTACCTAGGTAGGTAGACGGGTAGGTACCATGGGTAGGTACCTTACATCTAAGCCAACGAGTGCTGCCAACGTGTTTGCCTGTCTTTGGCCTGCCCCAGTACGAAGACATACTGCAGCAAAGCAGTGATAGGTAGCCAACGCGCCGTCATCACCGTTGCACAACCAACGCCTTGCCACGAACCTTTTGGCTTACACTCAATCAACCGCGAACAGCTCGACGCAGAGTCTTGTCGAGGTGGTTGGCGGTCGCGTACCCCTGCCCGCACCATCGCCATGTGGCCCATACTCCAGGAGGTACGCTACTGATACAGAGTGCCCATCATCACCAACAGCGCTGAAATGCGAGGGCTGTAGAGGGGCTCAGACCGCAGAACGCGGCTCGCATACCTAGGTGCCCCCTGCACGTCCCCAGAGGCGCGTCCTATGTCACAGGGGTTTGCTGGCCACCTACATAGTATTTCTCGGATCCGGCCTAGCGCTGAAGAAATGGAAATGCAGGAACCGTCTCAGGGTCCACGCAACTGGGATCGACCCGATGAAATTCACCACTTCAATATTTCACGTTCAACACCAACATCCGCTTCAGTTACGAATCACGAATTGCACTCATGGCAGACACTTCAAAGCGGGTTTGGTTGACATGGGTATCATTCCTCTTGCATGTGTGCAAGAATCACAGCGCCACTGAGGCCGCCGCGAACAGAAAAACTACTTGAAAAACTACTGCCGCTTTAGCAGCTGATGACCGTTGCTACTCGTGACTCTGTCAAATCGCTCCACCGAGAGGAAATGACCAAGACTGCAAAGCGACGGAAGAGAATAGGACCGCAAATGAAAAAGAAAAAAAAACTTGAGAAAAACTGCAGAGCAAATGCTCAAACCCATGAGCTTACGCGCCCGTCCGTAGAAATCCATCGCTCGACGGGATACTCGAGCAATATGCATATTGCACCCGCCGAATTCCCATTGCCTGCCAGAGGAACGCCGCCTTGTGCTTTTCCAGATGCAAAACCTTGCCCGCCCGTGCCAAGCGTCCTGGTTGATCATTCATTCGTCCGCAGCCTCTGGGTATTCAAAGGCAGCCGCGTCCTTCCTCCTTTTTGTTTTCTTATATCCATATTTGCTGATATGTCGAGATTGATCCACTAAATCATGACGAGAATGTCGCGTCCAAAGAGTAAAGGCTGTTATCAAACTCAAATGGCTTGTTGAAGTCGGTGGTCACCTCGTCCCAGTTGGGAATCTGCTCCAGGGGCATCGTTTCATCGAGCATCATTCCCCCAAATTCGCCGCCATCACCCAGCATCTCAATGCTGTCCATATTGACATTGTTCATATCCACCAGTAGATCACCGTCAATAGGCTGGAAGTTAAACTCCATGTCCAAATGTACGCCCTCTGAAATGTCGCTGTTTGGTTCCGATGACCCGCTGTCTTTGCTGGACTCGGGCGTGTCGTTCGGTGTCAGCGACCTGTAGACCGTCATGTCGCTAATGACACCGTTGCCGCCAACATCGAAGTTGAACAGGCTCTGAGGATCAATCGTGTTGGCCCACGCATCCATCGGCGCAGGGGGCGCGTTCGTCGTTTCAGCCAGCTTCATGTCCATCCTCGAAGTCCCATCTGCCATGCCGAGAATTGGCTTGTCTTGGGCTTTGCCTCCCATCTTGCTGCCCGCACGTTGCATCGACGCATCTCGAGACATCGGCGTAGCTATTGCGTTGCTCACAGGAGTTTGTCCTTGCTTTGACAGGGTCTGTCTCATCGCCTGGCCGTTCGGCATGGGTTCCGTCTTGATTTGCCCGTTGGCATCGAGTCCCAAGGTCTGTGCCAGCGAATCCTGCATGAACTTCATCGGGTCCTGTAGTGGAGTGATGTGCTCCTCTTGGAAGTGAGCCTGTTGCGCTTGTTCTGTCGTGAAACCAATCCTCGACATCTCGCAATCCGCCTCTGGGCAAACAAACGTCGGTTTCGGCGGCGCCATTGGCTCTGGAGGTGCCTGTCGCTTAAGATCCGGAGACCCGGACTTGCTGATTTGGGGCGATGGCGTGGCTTGGTTCGCCTGCGGCGGCGTCTCTGTCTTTGTCTTCTTTCGAGGCGGGAGCGTGAGGTTATCCCTGCTGACCTTGGGCTTGTTCATGTAGGTGGGTTGCCCCGAGGGTGAGGTTGCACCGAACGAGAATGGCGGTTGGCTCGTCGTCGGTGCGGCGGGCGGACCGCCGCTCTTGCTGCCGCTCCGGTTGTGTTGCATCTTTTGCAAGGCTTGCTGCTTCTCCAGGTTGGCCGCACTCAGAGGAGCAGGCTGAGAGCTTTGAGCAGAGCCCGCGCCAGTTTGGTTCGCTGCCCCGGCTTGGATCCCCGCCTGCGGAGGGGCTGCCACTGGCCTCTTGCTCAAGTTTGCACAATCCTGTGCCATGCTTTGCAACAGGCGATGGGCTTCGTCGATCTCAGCCGGTCTCACGCTGAAGACTGTTTTCAAAGTCGTCATTTGTTCGCCATCAGCGAACTGCTTGATCATGCGCAAACGCTAAACAATTGGTCAGCGAAATGTCACCGTCAGACAGACTCATTTGAAATGTACTTACAGCACGAAAGTATTTCTGGGCTCTGATGTCGTCGTGGTAGTTGGCGTACCAGCGACCCAAAGCCTTGCCGATCTTGCCCATATCAACCACAATTTTTGTCAGCTTCTGTGCAGTCTCTTGGTAAAGCTCCGGACTCATGGGAATATCCGGGACATTTTCCAGCGCGCTACGCCTCTGCTCCTCTTGACCGATATTTCTCAACTTTTCGAAATCAGCCACATTTGGTTGGACGGCAGTCTGCGCCGCAGCCGCCTTTCTCATCGCGTCGTACTTTTGCCTCTGCTCAACCGACAGACTTTGGTACTGTTCCTTGGTCAAGTTGGGAACCGACTTCATCAGCGGCCGCTGTGGCTGCTGGACGCCGTTCTGCGGGATATCGGGAACATCATCTGTGCTAGGGCGCTTGAGATTCTTCTGTGCGGTCGCCGGTGACGGATTAGGAGGCTGTTGTTGACTGTTTTGGGCCGGACGATTGTTCCTCGAAGCAGTGGCGTTGGTGACAGCCTTGAGGTCAGGGGTCGCACTCTGCTGCTTTGGTAAAGGCGGCTGAGGCGCTTGGTTAGGCGTGGGCACGTTGGCCTGAGGACCGCCTGGTTGTGCCATCGCGTGTTGCTGTGGCTGCGGTGCGGATACAGGAACGTTTTGGGACGCGCCGGCCCCTTGCATGTTCTGAGCGGCCTGATTCTGCGCTTGACGCATGCTCATCTCGTTCTTCATGGCGGCCGCCATTTGACGTTGCTTGATCTGTATGATGAAAGCCCTCAGCTGGTCGTCCGTGAGGCTTGCGACCTTTGGATTGGCTTTGCGTGCGTTCATGATGTCGGTTTGTGTGACGTTGATGAGGTGCTGAGGGAGATTCGGGGGCATATTGGGAGGCATTCCCGGAATCTGAGGACCATTGCCAACCTGATTTGGCGCGACATTGCCGGGTTGCATAACGTTTGCTTGAGCTTGCGGCTGTTGCAGCATGGATTGTGGATGTTGTTGCTGTTGCTGCTGCTGAAGCAAAGGCGGCTGGCCTGGTTGCTGACCTTGCTGTTGAAGCTGCTGGTGCTGCTGGTGCTGCTGGTGCTGCTGGTGCTGCTGCTGCTTGCGTTCAAACTGCCTCTGCATCAGCTGAGCGAACTGCTGCCTCTGAAATCTATCAAGCTGCTGCAGCACGTGTGTTGGGACGGGATTCGACTGAAAATACTGCCGCAAATCCTTCCATTTTCTCATATCGGGAGGGATACGAATGTGCTGCGCTATTTGTTGTGCAACTGGTGGAGGGAGATCCATGCTGTCCATCATCAGTTGTTGGTGGTGCGTGAGAGGATTTGCTTGATTCTTCAAACGAGCCAACATCTGCTGTTGCTGAGCAATGACCTGCTGATGATTGGGGTTACCTTGCTGCCCCTGTTGACCCATCACACCGTTCATGGCAGGATTTGCCATGTTGAATTGAGCAGGCCGCCCTTGCATCTGTGCCGGATTGCCAGCCATAGCGCTCATCTGGATCTTGCGCTGCTGCTCCTGCCACTTGGTCATGATCTCCTGCAACTTCTCGGGGGGCAGGTTCTGCAGGGACATTCTCTGTTCCGGGCTCAAGCTCGCCATCATGCTGTGAAGAATTTGGTTGCCACTCGCGTTGCCAATGGGCCGCTGGGTACCCTGGTTGAAGCGTGGATCAAGAGCGCCGGCAAAGGGACCGTTACCTGGAGCGCCGGCCTGACCGTCCATAGCATTCATGGCACTGGGCGGTCGCCGCATGGGCGTGTTGAGCGTGTTCATTCCGGGGCTCTGCGAGGATGGTGGCCCACCGAGGCCGTTAGGCTGCCCTTGTAGTTGGCGAGCTTGCTGCTGTGCGCGCATCTGAGCCGCGTGCTGGGATTGCTGTTGTTCCATCTTGAGCTGCTGAGCCTGTTGCATGCTCAGTTGTTGCTGGGACTGAGGGGGGCGTGGCGTCGGAGTCGGTCCTGGCTGATTCGGCATCACCTGGCCCTGCCCACCACCCAAAGGTTGAGGCGTGGCGTTTCGAGCAGGACCGCTGCTCGCTGGTACCACAATCTGCCCCTGCTCTTGGGCCAGCATGCCGGCCTTTTGCTGGTTCATGATGCTCTCCATGGTGTTGAATTGGTTGATTTCTCCGTTGCCGACACTTTGCATACCGGCCGCGTTCATCATGGCCGGGTTCATCTGGCCTCGGCCAGCTTGCATCATCGCCTGAGCGGAGTTGACATTGGCAGGCATGCCGCCTTGTTGCTGTTGTTGCTGTTGCTGCTGTTGCTGCTGTTGTTGCTGTTGCTGCTGTTGCTGCTGCTGCTGTTGCTGCTGTTGCTGCCTCTGCCGTTGAGCAAGCATCTGGCTCGTGAGTCGTGAAAAAGCCTGGTGTTGGAAATATAATACCACTGGATCTTTTCCCTGAGCGGTAAGCTCCTGAGCGCGCTGCGGGAACTTCTGCTGGATTATGGTGCGATATTGGCTCTTTTGGGCCTCTCCGGTCTGGGAGGCCATTCGCTGAGCAATCTCCATGACCTTCGCCTGGTCTGCGGGTGCAAGGGCTGAGGGATCAGACGGCAGGCCGTTCTGTAGTCTTGGCTGTCCTCCAGCCATTTGGAACATCTGCTGGTTGGGCCCGATGGGTTGACCGCCCTGATTGCCCATGTTGACGCCCATTTGGTTTTGTTGCGGTATTTGAGAGGCTTGCATCTGATGTTGTAGGTGCTGAAAACCTTGCTGGGGGTTCTGCACCATTCCACGGCCCATTTGACTTTGCATGGCAGCTGCGTTTTGATTCATCATCAATTGCTGTTGGGCCTGCGCCGCGGCCTGCGCCTGAATGTTGTTGCTAAGATTTTGCTCGTTCTGTTGTCGTCTGCGAAAAAATTCGTTCGTTTTGTTGCTCATCTGCGCTTCGTACTGGGCCTGGTGGTCCGAGTTAGGGGGGCGTGCTACCTTAATATGTGGGAAGGGGCCAAAGTTGGCGCCTCTGGGGCAGCATACCTTGTCGGCCGCTTTATTGAAAGCGTCGCGTTCAAAATTGAGCCCAGCTTCTGCCGCCTTCATGAAATCGATGTTGGCAACAGCAAGGGCGATGTTGGTAATTCTGTGGAAAGGTAGAGAGGTGGCGTCAGCAATCACGCCCACCGGGTGAGTAAAGTAGGGTTAGTGAGGTTAAAAACGTGACTGGACGTACAGGTTGTGGCACTTGATCATGCGCTCTTGAACGTTGATGCTCGCTTGCCATCCGGAATGAGTCGTTGACTGAGCGAGCATTGTCTGGTAGAGGAAGGCATTCAGTTGAACCTGGGAAGGCCGGGAACGATGTTGCTGCATCATCCCCGGTGCTCCCGCCATATGCGGCATGTTTGCGGCCATTGCCGCTGTCCACGTGGTCGAAGCCTCTTACGAAGAGTCTTCCTAAGCCGACACAGTGATTGGTTTGCACCAAAAGGCTTTTCAGCGGCCACTGAGTCGAGTACCGCTGTCGGGCGAGAGGGCGGTGCGAACGTCGGAGGTTGAGGTCACGCGAGGAAGACGTTGAGGGTACGCAGACAAAAGACGCGGGAACTATTCCCGAACAACGAGGCAGATAGCCGTCGATGGTCTGCAGTATGGCTAGCGACGTGCGGCGACAACCATAAAGAGCTAGCCGGAGGCCGCGTGCGACTGCAATAGCGTTCGTTCAGAGAGGATGTGGCTGTGTCGTTGGGTGGTTTCGCGGTTGGGAATCTACAGCCGTCGATATTTTGGACGACGGAAAGAGTAGACACGATATGGTGGACGCGCGGGAAGCTGGTGAATCTCGTTATCTCGTGTGTTTGTGCTCGTTGGCAATACGTGGGGCCGACGAAGGAATCCAAGAGCATCCGCGGCTCGGTTCGAGAACTCGAGGCTTGGAACACTGACGACGAACGTGCAAAGTCGACAGATGATCGATTCTGACAGCGAGAAGCGGCGAAAGGAAGAAGTGTCGAAGTGCAAAGTCGGCGGTGGTGGGTTACTGGGGGTTTGGCTCTTGTCTTGATCCAGGCCAGGCCAGACGGAAATTCCAGACAGTGGAGGGTGGTGTGGGCAGCCGTGTGTCGAGACAAAGCGTGCCAGGGTTGGCTTCGTAGGATGGATCGCGCAGTAAATCATGCAGTATGAAATATGTCTGCTGCGTCGTGCGGTGGACGACCGACTGCCGTCACGAGCGTCGAAGCGTTGCAAACGACGATGGCAGCACAACGACGGATACGTCGTGGAGGTGAATTTGTGGTGGTGAAGGAGGAGGAATGAGGTGGGATGGAAGACGGGAGTGAGGTGAGTAGAGAAGAACAGAGCAGAGCAGAGAGCACGCAGGTGCAGGCGCAGGAGCAGGCGGCCCAGGTTAGCCCCAGCCAGGCAAAGGCAGTGGAGGTTGTAGCAAGTACTGCGTACCTAACCTCGAGTGATGGAGAAGGTGGTGGTGAAAGGCGTGCAAGTGGGCAGCAGGCAGGCAATCCCCCAGTACGTACAGGATACTTAGAAGCAAGTACCGCAAGTAAACGACGGCAGACGACGCACGGCGACTGGGGTCGTTGGGCTGGGTGGTGACCTTGGAGATGGGCTTTGCTGGATCAGTGCCAGTGGATTTAGGTTCTGGTGGGCTCAGGATTGGCGCTCCTCAAGCGTGGAGCCTATTTTTGCCTGTGGCCGACTGGGGTGGCTGAAACGAGTACTGGACGACAGAGATCAGTGATGTATGTGTGTACTGTGTAAGTGTGCGATGAATGGGAATGGAAGCGAGAGAAAGAGTGAAGGCGAACCCGACACAAGATGGTGCGTCGACACGAATAAGACCAAAAGTTGAATTCAGGCTGCGGGTAGCGACAGACATGATGGCAAAGGTGAAGACGTGTTTTACTTTGACGCCAGTAGACGGAGGGAAGAGAGGCAAGGAAGGCGAAGACGAAGTAGGCGGCTACTACTTCGTACAGGTAGGTAGGTAAGTAGGCAATGAGAAGTGGATGGAAGTGGATATGGACGTGAGTGACTGTGTGACTGGGTGCGTGAGTGAGGGTGACGGGGGTGGCCAGCAAGCCTGGCCTGGGAGAGAAGAGAGGATGGGGCCTGCAGGGCGGCGAGATGCACGGTGGATAGGAGGGGGCGTGCGAAAAGAGACGATGCGAGCTGGGCAGCAGACGGTATTGGACGAGAAAACGTGTACAACGGGTGTGGCGATAAAGGTATACTGGTGAGGGACGCTGGCAGAGGGGAGGGAACATGGTACTACGATACGGACATTGCTGCGTGAGGCACTGAGTAAATAAACGTACACACGACAGGTCTATATTCTACATCAGTACCTCCTGCCTCGCGTCCTTACGACAGCGATATAAAGCCTTTACGGCTAAGGCAGTGAATGTTGACGTTACCCAAGGCTGTGCTGAGGTGGAGTGGCTGGCCACGATGATGGAGGGCAGGGCAAGGCAAGGAAGTCGAGGCGAGGCGAGGAGACACTCCCAGAAGTTGAAGATGAAGGCGGTGCTATTCAACCAGCGACTATTTGGTCTCCATACAAATTGCATTCTGGTCACATACCAATGGTTGCGATGGGCAAACACCACATCAGCATGGCCCAACTGAAGTTCGGCACTGCAATGGGCGGAAACTCGGTGGAAAGTCCAAAAAAGGACTTCAATAATTGTACGTACACGTGCGCTTTGCTGTTACGCCTGATCAAGGTAAGGTAAGGTAAGATACACAGTAGGTAGGCTTGGAAGATATGAGGTACATATCAGCAGCCAGACCAAGTGTCCTTGACTTTCCGTCTCAAGACCTAGGCACACCACTGGTGGGAGTATATTCTATGTTCACAGAGAACGCTGCGCATTCAATTGTATCAGAATGGCAGAAGGCCGACTTTGACTATTCTTCTAAACGGTCTCCAAATACTTAATGCTCGCTCTGGGGTACAATTGACTACCTAGCATCCGTAGCAAGCTCAGAGCAAGAGTGAGAAGAAGACGATGCGTGATTGACGCGAACGCCAGGCGACTTGAGGCCAAGCACGTAAGTCTGTACTTGCAAGTACCTTTATAGGGAAGGAGCCAGGTCCAACTACTGAGAACAAGGCAAGGAACCTAAGGAAGGTGTCAGCTAGGTACCCCAACCAAAATCACGACGCATCTATCTAATCGTACATAGTATGTAGCCATGCAAAAGCGCTTGATGTGGGCAAAGGCAGCGAGAGGCCCCTGGCGAAGGGGAAATGGGGGCCCTTTCCTTCTTGTCATGGGCTAGGCTTTCTATGTAGAGCGGGAGGGTTTTGTTTAATTTTTTTTCTCTCCCCTGAGCTCCCGTTCTGTCCCTTCTTCTGTCCCGTCCTGTCAAGGGAAGGGAAAGAGCGAAGAGGGGGATGAATGGAACATAGGTACCTACTCATTCAGCTGCCTTCTCTACTTAGAAGTACCTAAGCAGGCACCCAGGGTGCCGTCGCGGCACCTGGCGAACAGGGCATTGCGCTTGCGCAGTGGGCGGGCTGCTGCTTCGCTGTGGTGCGAGGGGAGCTTCGATTGATCCTAGGTATTCTCCCCTCTCTCTCTCTTAGTTTGTAAGTATCGCCAGCAAGATCTCAACTGTGTACAGCACACATCGTGCAAACTCCCTCTCTCGTCCATCCACTCGTCGACTTACAGTCCTGTTCCTTGGAGCGAAGATACAGAGCCTACAGCAGCGTCCTACTCATGACACGTCCACGAGGGCGCCTACAATGCTGCTTGATGCGCTCGTGCACTCTCTTCCCTATTCCCAGGCACATAGTTCAACAGTGTCGGTAGATCGAAGTGTCGGCAACACCAGCGCCATGCCCTGTCTGCTTTACCTCGCTGCGCGCTGTGCCTTGTTCAGGGCCCTGTCAAAGGAAGCCTGTCCCTGGATGCAGAAGTCTGAGGCCAAGTATCGCCTTATCACCGCGGCGGTGAGGAACCCGTCCTGCCTTCTACACTCACTCTGTGCCGGACTCGAATGAGCCGATACATAATTAGTAGATGGCTACAAGCCATCCCGAAGCCATGCGTGCCTCGAGGTCAGGCACACCAGGTCAGCAGCAACTGACACCACTCCGAATGCCATGCTATAACTTACAGCCAGGCACACACCTTGCCTGTCGTCACCCAGATGTTTGCTGTGTACGGATACATGACTGCACGCAATCGCGAGGCCGCGAAAAATGTGGTACAGAGCACTACTGTGGGTAGACGGTATGGAATACTGCACGCCCACGTAGCCTAGACCACACCAATGGGCGAGAGAGACAGGACACACCGGGAGAGTCAACGCAGGGTCAGAGCCCGCGCACGACCAGGCCCCGAGTGTCCGAGGTCGCGGAGCATGCTTTCTTGGCTGAAGCCATTCCAACGTGTTTGCGCCAGGCAAGTCCAACTCATCAATGTATAACCACCACCGTTGGTGGAAACCCAAACGCAACTTATGAGCATCGTCTCGTCGGAACTCTGGGCACATACATTGCCAGGGCCGATCGTGGTTATTCTTTGACAGATCGCGGAGGACTTGACCCATGGGCTTCTTTGGATTCCCAGGACCAGTGATCCCACCCTGGTCGCCAGTCTCAGTGGCCAGCAACTTACAGTATATACATCACCCGGTGAGCAGGGTGAGGCGAGGGCGGTCCCACCGGAGTGGTCACAACTACGATTACGGCTCCTCTACGATTACACAACCTTACCAGATGCCAGGGACGGGCGGGAGGGTCGAGTCACCCGGGCAATCCGCAGCCCAAATTCGCACACCTCGAAATCACAGCCGGCGCGCGACTTTCTCCCGTCTCTTCGTCTTCGATGAGGTAACGCAACCAGCCGAGGTTCCCTTGTAAATGAATACTAGGCGAATGCAGTGTGCTCGACCTGGATCTCCTCCATGCGGCTGGGTATCTATATACCACCTCTACGCATGCCAGCTTCCCGGTGTCATTGCATTTGATAATAGCGAATGCCGCACATTCTGGGGGGGTGGGGGGTTTCAACTCTCCAACCGTTCGCCAGTGCCACCGCCATTGGTCAGCCCCATTGCAGCCACGACGAGACACTGGCCCACAGCTTACTCGCCCCAATCCGTCCATCAGTGTTGCTACCCTTTCTTCTTCGACTTTGTGATTCTCGGCAACTCTTTCTTTTTTCGTCTTCTATTTACCAACTTGGTCAGCCTGTCTTCAGGCTATCGCCTCAATCACATCACGACTACGGATCGCTAGTCGCTGCTTCCTTTTCCCGCTGCGTTGGCCCCGAGATCCAGCAACGCGGTCCAAGGTCGGGATGGTCCCGCTCGAGGCACAGTGATTCGTACTGCCCGCGATTTCCTAGCAAATCCCTGGAACTTGTCGAGGGGCTATGGTGAAAGCAACAAACTACTCACATGTCATGGACACTGTCGCAAAGACTGATGAGCTGTTGCATCCAGTCTGACTTCAAAGTGCCTTGCTTGCCACAAGAGGGAGAGGCTGCAGCCTCGGAACGATGAGCTGGGGGCGATGACTATCTACTGTACAAGACCACCCCCCTCGAGGGGCTTACGTTGCCTACCTACATGTATTCCGTTCAGAGTTCACTAAAAAAGAAGAAGGTCGAGCGAGGCACAGTTCGTGGCTCGTGGCCAAAAGTGTCGTCTTTCCCTGTACGCTTCACACCACGCACATGGAGTATCCCTGCCTGGGACAGCCGCTTACATGGACGCTAGACCGAAAGTAACGAAGTCGTGACGAGCTGCTTCTCGCAAAGGAAGAGGAGTCAGTTTCTTGAGCCTGTGCCAAGTGGCAGCACAAATCTCTGAGCTGGCGGTGTATGGGCTTGCAATCTGTGAATCGTGCGCATAGTCGTTCCTCGATTTGCAGGCTAGAAGACCACGCTTCGAATGTCAACACGGCAGGTGTGGTGAATAAAGGCTGGGCTGAGAAGGGGGGAATAGACGTTGGTATTAGACTCATCCACAATTATCCATCTCATTTTGGATTTCTCTACGACAGTACGGATACAGATTCAGTAGACGGGACGAATACGTTATGGAGACTGCTCCCATTGCAATGTACATGGTAGGGAAAACAACGACGATGCACGCGTGCACGGGCATTTCTCTCATGCCGTTGTACGTACCCAGCACACCTGTCGGAAGAAGACGTAACGGTACCTCGCCAGCCCAAGGTAGGTGCCTTATTTACTCAGTACATTCTTTAACTGACCAAGTTACGGCGAGTGAATCAGGTAAATTGATGCCATGGAAATTTGCTACGCACCGCGCTTGCTCACTCAGGGAATTCAATCAATGGTTGCACTATCTGGAGCGACAGCAAGCCTGGGGGAGAGATTCTCGAGAGACCAGACCGTATTCCTACCAACATATCCCAAGATGGGAGTGCCGAGAAACGTTGGACGAGTCACGGCGGCCGAAAAGAGGCCTAATCACCAACGCAGAGACCCGATGGACGTTGGGGGTCGAGCAAGGCCCGCCAGTCCATCTCTTTTCCCCTCTTCCCGTTTTTACGGTGCCTTGCCGATCTGAAGCTATCAAAAAGTAAATGTAGAAAAGACAATGCTCAAGACGAGGTTTGCACGTTATTCATCGTTTTGGCACTTCGCCAACTAACCCAGGCTTGGCTGGACACATTTCATCGCTTCATAAGACGACATCGAGCGCACCCATGTTCCACGTACCAGCTGTGCCAAGAGGAGGCGGCAGGAAAGAATAGAGAAGTGTGGGAAGTGCTTCCAACTCGACTCCCCGCGACGCCCCGCCTTGCCGTGTCGTTTCGCTTGCCTTTACTAACATAGGCTTTGCAGCAATCCGAAAGCTGAGGCTGTTCGTCGCCGGATTGGCTATTCACAGTGGCTGGCCTGCGTGTCTACAGTAGATCTTCATCTAACGCAACCCTTTCCAAAGGAATACCGAAGGCTGAGCAGGGAAGATTATGGATTGGAGGAAGAAAACTAAACCTTGACATAAAGACGTGTATGTTTGGCGTTTGGGGGTTTGCAGACACACTGGCGATCATCTGAACTCGGGCCACGCCATGGCAAATTCTCCTGCAAAACCCTCCAACAACAGCAACATTCCTCTGACAGGGTTGTCCAGGGGATGAATGTTCCCTCTTTCCCGGTTGTTTCTTCCTAAGAGATGATGACATGGCGGCTCTCGAGCATTTCGCGCTGGCAGGGCGCCCTTCCCGCCGAGCCCTCCGGGTCGTCGTGATCAGTACCTACTTGTAGGCGAGGCAGGTTGGCATATCCTCGGAGTCACTACCATGCGTTGGACCACTGTCACTAGGTAATACTGTTGACCACTCTGGTTCGCCTAACCGTATTACTGCCTGCCAAACTCGGGTCGTGGAAGGCTCTTCCAAGTAGCGATCCCCACTTTGGAGAAAGGCAGGGACATGGACTCGCGTTACTTCCTACCTTAGAAGTACAGATGCCATAGTATACATTGTAGCCCCCCAATGCTGCCCATAATTACCACCGGGAACCTAGTACGTGCAGATTCACGAGGGTAGGCAGACAGGCCCTGGACAGCACAAAGTACAGAGCACCTACAGAGCACTGCACGATAGACTACCTTATTACGGATACCTGATTACCTAGGTACTGAACGGCAGGGCAGTACGTACAGGAGCAGAAAAACCAGCGCCATCCATCGACGGTCGACAGGGCCAGCCCAGCGGCTCCAACTCAAGTGGAAACAAACATCAATCGAAAAAAGATCTGCCCTCGTTTCCATATACTTCGACTCACCTTCCGTATTACCTACTTTTACGCGCAAGGGTTGACAGCTCGAGGCTTCCTCCACCAGAGCCAATATTCAAGTGGCCGTTGTCAAGAGCAGACGCCTCCCCGCCTAACCTGCCATTCTCACGACTCCCAACGACCAAGGCGCCGCGATCAACGTATGTGCTGCTGGGGATTTCTCCTTTGTTTATTGTCTTAGTCATCCACTAACGAGCTACACAGTCATTGTACGAAATAAACCCAGACCAAGCCCATGTGCTTGTCGATTTTGTTTGCGCGATGCAACCCCCGGCAATTGTCATAAATCGCCAGGCTGGCATTGAATGATGCTGTTCGAATATCCGAAAAGCCATTTGCTGTAGACAGAGAGAAAGAGAGATACAGAGAGAAAGAGGGGGCAGGCACTGCAGAGGATCTCCAGCCAAGCCAGTTAGCTCCCTTTCAGCTGGCCACACCCTCCCATCCTTCGAATCGATCACGCCCCTTGGCCCCAAGCCAATCACGTCAAGCCGCTGGCCCTGCTCAGGACTTGCTTGACTTGACCCTGCTGGAGACTCGACTTGGAGGTGGGAGAGAAAGGATCCGCTCGCTGCTGCCTCACTCTTCGAGGGTCGCTGCTTATTACATCACTGTGCTGCGCGAGCTGGCTGCAAGAGCTGTGATGCGCACGCGTATGGCTGGTTCCTTTCGACTGACATTCTGTCCGTCAGTCTGCAGTGCATCATCAAGACCAATCCCTCCCGAGATGCAGCAGAAGCAGCAGAAGCACCATGCCCGCCAGACCAAGAAATCGGGACATGGTGATTTTGCGCCGCTTTTTCATCTGTCCACCTCTGGCTCAGTTCACCTCTCCTTATTTGACTCGGCATCTGGTCTTGTCTGGCTGTCGCGAATTAGCAGATGACTGGCTGGACACCACCCCAGTTAAGGTTGCGTCCCAGACTCGTCTTGTTCCAGCTGCGTCAAGAAGCACGATTGCCCGTCTTCACAACCTTCCCCGTAACCCATGTCAGATCCGAGTCTGGCCCTGCGTCTCTGACTAAGACGCAGGTTCAACCCATAATGCCTTGGAGGTGACCTCCCACCAACGTTCCAAGTCGACCTTACAGAATCCGTTGACATCAAGCCGCCTAATCACTACAGACGTTGCTGACGATGTCGCAGCATCTGACGGCACACGTTGTCCGTACTGGCGGCCGACCAGTCAGCATCGAGACTGCAGAGTAATCCTCTGTCAGACTGCCTGAACTGGGGCTTTGGTTCCACCCACAATCCAGACATGAAGCGCAGAGTTCAGCAGCTTCTCGCTGCCTCTGAATCATCTGCACTATGTGCCCAAGAATGCTGGGTCTCTCTGTGCAAATTCCGCCCACACTGCCACCCAATTGACAACGTTGTCGCAGAGGTGCGGCAACGTGCCTGAGCCGGCGGCGCTTCGCGCCCAAAACGCACCACACTGACAGACATCATGAAGGGCTAGACAGGCGGACAGCCATCAGGCGTACGCAGTCGGAAACGCACGTACATACATGCTCTTGGGCTTAATTGTCCCAGGACCCCACTGCTTCGCCGCGTACCTTTGCCGCCAAAATAGCACATCAGTTTCACAGGTGGGGCCCAACTGCAGACGACAGTCATGGACAGCGGCCGACCTTGCCATTCCCACCGGCTTGATCACCGGCCTCTTGATGCCGTCAAAGCACGGAATAGCATTCAATAAGCTATTGCACGTTCTAGCCAACACCATACTGCCCATTCCTCGAAACGTGTCCTCAATCAATGAGGTCTGCAAGGATGAAGCAAAAGACGACATCTGTAGTTGTCGAACATAAGACGCCAGCCACTGGCTCTGGTGGTGTGGACCAGCCACACCCCGAGGTAGCACGCCACAGCTGTAGTGGCGGGAAATCCAGGTGTACCTGGCCAAATCTACAACTCCCCCCTGGGTACGCGATGGTATTTCTCAGCCTAGCATGGATGTAAGCAACAAGGTCAACCAGTATCTCTGTCCGGCATCATTCTTTTTTTTCTCTCGATAGAGCTGCGAATTTAAAGCTGGAACCCCCAACTCAGCATCACAAAGCTGTATCTTTTGGCCCCTGAGAAGGTAAATTGAGGTTCTCAACTTCGGACGACTTCTAGACGACCTGTTGGAGTACGCGTCTTTCAGCGTCGCCATCCTGGATTGCCCGTGTACAGGACGTTACCTCCAGGGTCTATTAAATTGCGGTCAACCAGGCTGGGGCTAATTGTCTCAGCGTACTTGGAGAATGTCGTGGCACGAACCGCAACAAGCGAGCTTTCCTTGAGCGCGCCGTACTATTGCACCTGTGTGAAGTACAAAGTACGTGTATCCGTATGTGAAGCAAAAAATCTTGGCCCCCCCTCTGCATCCAGACGAGCGCGCATCGGGGCTACCGTTCCCACTCCCGAGTGGCTTGACAGGGGCACGGGATTCAAAGAAACGTCTTGGGGATCGCAAGGCATTGGGTACTGACGCAGGTCAGCTCACGAGTCTATGAGCCGAGAGACACACTTGCACAAACTGCCCGCCTGCCAGGTATTTGCCATCCCGCCCGTTGGCGATAATCAAGAGGATTGTGCGGTCCCTCCTCCTACGAGCAGTCTGGTTCTAGAAGTCAGAAAAGATTGGCAGATCTTCCGGTACCTGCATGGCGTCGACGAGCGTTCGGATGTGAGACGATGCCTCTCCACTGACAGGCGACATTTCCTGCACGGTGTACGAAACAAGGCCAAGTTTCCCTCCACTGCTCGGGAACAGAATGATCAAGGACTTTTCCTGATTGATTACAATGTGCACCGTTGATCATACAAAGGTGTACTGCAGTTTTCTCCTCATAAACAGCTTGTTTTTTTTTTCAGAAGGCGGTATGTCGAACGGACGACGGTGGACTAGAGGCCACCCTTAGAGTTGGCACTTTCGTTCCGTTCCAAAGTCACGGGCTAGGGTCACGCAGCTAACACGCACTCGAGCGCATCTTCGCTCGCCCTCGACGAGACACCTTCCTATAGATGCTCCGCCCAAAGGCCTTGACGGCCGTCAATTTATCACTGTCTCCCGTTTACCTGGCCTACTGAGAAGCGGTTTGACAAGGTACGGCGAGTAGGTACTGATGGGCCGAAGAGTTTGGCACTTGAGGCAACGAAATTTCCAGCAGGCAACCCGCAGAGAAGCGAAAAGTGGCTTAATATCATGCCATTACGAGTTATACGGCTACCAAAGCACAAACAGCCCGCTGGCCTCATGGGAAGGCATCATGGCGTAGGTTTGAGCTTTGTCATACCTCGCGGAGAGGTTGGCTGGCCATGAATGGCGTCATGGAATATCACCGCACCTTACGATACCGACTGTAATCAGTCACCGGATGGTTTGGCTTGTTGACAATGTCAACCAAGAGAAAGTACAACCAAAAGCCGCAGCAACTTGCAGGTAAGTGAACAAAGAAAGCATGTTGTCGTTTTGCATTGCAGAGAATGGCAA
Organism: Colletotrichum spinosum; assembly: GCA_004366825.1. NCBI lineage: Eukaryota > Fungi > Ascomycota > Sordariomycetes > Glomerellales > Glomerellaceae > Colletotrichum > Colletotrichum spinosum. Next base: position 610,832 of record QAPG01000281.1, on the reverse strand, counting down.
GTCTTTGGTGCATCCAACGATGTCTGATGTCCTGTCTGGATAGACAGGCCCGGAAGAACGGGGACCAGGGGCTCATTGTATGGTTTGGTGGGCCATGCATGACCATGTACTCATGTCAGAGGTTTTGTACCACCCGATCAACTGGTCGGCAAGTTTCGAAAGCTTGCGTGTCAGTTCCCTTACCAAGGTTGCTGGCCCCTATCTTACACTGGCAGGATAGTACTTGCTGGGCCTCGCAGCAACGTTCATCACAGTATTGCCCGTCGCAGGGTATATTGAAGGCAGAGAGCTTTGATGGGGCCCCTGAGATGGACACTGGAAGGGGACGGAAGCGTACTGTTAGTATATGCGTGTCGCTGGGACACAGAGCCCATCTGCGAACAAGGCCAGACCCTGACGGGTGTATGGACGAACGGACAAGGATTGGTATGAATTTCGGTAGGCGGCACGTTGGGTACACCTTTGTCTCATTTGCCTCTGCGGCTCGCTTTTTCTCTCTCTTCGGCGCAAGAAACGATGGCTTTGAACGGGTCCCCGTTTCTCTTGGGCCGTCAGTCTAGCTCGCTCAAGGGCCGAGGCCAGCCCTTCTGAGGAGACGAGCAGTTACGCAAAGAACCGCAGACGGTCCAGGGATTGATGCACTCTCTTTCTTTGACACACCTAACAAGATCGGCGACCGAAGGCTGATGTTTGAACATCTCGCGAAATTCCCTATGAGGCGGTTTTCCGCTGACTTTGACGGACGCGTAGGACGACCAAAGTTGTACGGGACTGGATGCCCTCTTCCCCAAGCTCATGCTTTCTTGGAGTCGTGTGCTTGCAGTACTTGTAGAGCAGGTGCACGAGCTTGAGGCGCGGCTGCTTAATCGTATACATTCCTGGACCATCTCCAGATTGCGCGCCCCGGCGCGGCCCACAACCTCCAATGGTTTCACGACATTTTGCTGGCGCGTGGTCGTAATCGATCAATACTGACTTCTTCAACACAACGAGACTTGCCAGGCGGCTTGTGACGAATTGCGCCATGCTACGCCGCTCGCGTCTTAAAGCCTGAGAGTTCTGCTTTCTACCCGCTTTGTACGCAAAGTTCCTCATGAAGGGACCTGGTATTTGTGAAGTGGAGCAAGGCAGCTTGTCAAATGTCAAATGGGGTTGCATCAGTCTTGGACAGCAAAAGCACAGCACACCTGGTACGTCAGGTACTGTGTACTTGCACACCGCGCGCTACTGCGCATGTATACGGTACGTTGCCAAGCTGGCGTCGACAGGGATGAGTGGGCAGCAAGAGCAGCAGCAGGATGCCGATGCTGGGGACTTGATGAGGCGCTGATCGACGACGAACCAAGTTCACGGGCAGATAGCACAGCCAACAGGCGGCCGGTGAGCTGTGGTATTGGGCTGAGTGGATGGGTGATCTTTGCGGAGGGCCACTTTCGCCGTCGAATTGAAGGCAACGGCATTCACATTCGCAGTCAGAACATTCAGCACCCTGATACGGTCCAGCTTCGGGGGCGGATTTCAAACCTCAAGCAGCGGTAAGCTGAGCAAGACGTGAGCACAACCATGTGCTTCACTTCCTCCGCGAGAGGTATAGAGTACATCATAGATATGTCGCCCTCCCCAACGAAGATGAGGACCTGCAACCGCTGGACATCGAAGACATACGCAGTAGGGAAAGAGAAAAGGTAGGGAGGATAAGGGGTGGAGAATACACAGACAAGCACCTGCAGGGCATCCGAAGGAGGCAAGATGCTATGGGGTCGCGCCAATGAGCTTGGCTCTCCAGACCGGTACGGAGCCCAGAGTGGTCAAAGTCTGGTGCCGTGGGAAATGGGGGAACGGGAAGACGGTTTCACCATGTGCTATGTAGCCATGTGTATCTGATGTTTGACTTGGGGAGATGTCGCGTCGTCGTGGGATAAATGTTGGATAAATGTTTGTGGGTTTTTCTGTCTTGGGGGGAGGGGAGAGAGACGGAGAGGAACGGGCCCGTGTTTGCTGTCAAAGCAGTTTCTCTTCCCTCGTTTATTTAGACATAAAATTGCTCCGTACCTGTGGTAGTACGCAATAATAAGATAACACCACGTTTGACTTTTTGGTAAGTATCAGCGTCTTCCATGGCCCTACGATTACTCCGTACCGGTACGGTACGGTGCTTGACAAGGTGCTTGCTGGAGCTTGGTAGCTGTTCGGTCAAGGAGTACCCTGGGATCTGCAGACTCGACTGGGGGACGGCATTGGGGGTTGATTCCGTATCTGCTGTGCTGCGACGCCATAGTGGCAGGGGTGGTAGTCGTCGTCGACTTTGCCGCCACACATACTGCGTACTCAGTATAATCGTACACGCGCATAACAGCACACACACACACACACACACACACACACACACACACACACACACACACACATCGAAAGGGAACCTTGGCCATGTCAGTCTGTACAAGTACATAGTAGTGCCATACTGCGTGTGCATGCGGATACGCAGTACGGATAGGTAGGTGATGCCACGCGCGGTACGGGATGCGTAGGGGAAGAAGGGATTCTCAGGTGCCTGGCTACCTTACTCAAGCAGAGATGTGTGCGCGAGAGGAAGCACGACGTGAAAACTTACCTAATTGGTCGCAAGAGGTAATGTCGCTCTGTGCTCATGCGCAATGCTGTACTTCAGGAAGATAAATGGTGGCCGTGTTTGTCGATGTCGCGAACGACATAAAAGACGGAGGAGGCTTCTCTTCTTGAGCTTTTTTCCCCTTTGCCTTACCTTAGTGTGGGTGGATGGGGTGTGGATTGTGCTTTTGGTGTTGGTGTTGGCGCTGATCATCTCCAGTGGCGATCGTAGGCCACGCCAAAGAAAAGATCCCCTACCTCTGCCGTGCCGTGCCGTAGGCATGTACCATATCTATCACTTGTGGTAGTAAGTACTGTACTCATGTTCTTTTACAGGGCGTTCATTCTTCTTCGGGTGGCTTTATTCATTCGCCTCCTAAGACGTCTTGGCCCAGCTTGTTTGTATACTACGAAAACACTATCGAACACCTTGCGGAACGTCATTCAGAGAGCAAAGGATACGTACCCGATTGGTGCCTCTTCGTCTACTTGTAGGCACCTTGGTATGGATTGTGGAAACAGGGTCAGAGTCGGTGCGCTTCTTCCCCACCTGCAATCCTTTTCGGCAGGTGAAGCAGACGGGACAATCCTTCGGCGCCGGATCAACGTCGGCTGCTCTTTCTTCGACGACATTCCGATAACGACACTCGTACCTGATAGCTCCCCTCATGACCAAAACATACAACTAGCTTGGTCTCGTGCACACTATTCGAAAGCGACAGGCACAAGACGCGGTGTGGAACGACGTCTCTGTGTGTTTTTGAGCTGGTCTTGATTCTTTCAATTCGAAACATCCATGCTATCGGTCACGACATTCTTGTGCCGAAGCATTGCCAGACCAAACACCACCCCCACATACGCTGCCGTTACCCTTCTACGACCCCTCCAAGTTCGAGCTCGCTTCTCGACCACGACCTGTACAATGGCCCCCAATAAAGCTGCTCTCGACTTTGTCGACTTTGTCAACGCCTCCCCCACCCGTACGTGCTACAGAAAGTTAAAAACCCCCAGAAGCCAACACTGAGCTAATCGCTTCTGCGTGCAACAGCGTACCACGCCTGCGCGACCGCCGCCGCGCGCCTCGAGAAGGCCGGCTTCACCAAGATCAAGGAGCGCGACTCTTGGAACTCGTCCCTCCGTCCCGGCGGAAAGTACTACCTTACCCGCAATGGCTCCTCCATCGTCGCCTTCGCCATCGGCAAGAAGTGGAAGCCGGGCAACCCTGTCGCCATGATTGGCGCCCACACCGACTCACCCACCCTCCGCATCAAGCCCGTCTCCAAGAAGAACAACGTCGGCTTCCTGCAGGTCGGCGTCGAGACCTACGGCGGCGGCATCTGGCACAGTTGGTTCGACCGCGATCTCAGCATCGCCGGCCGCGTCCTCGTCAAGGACGCCGAGGGCAATTTCGTCCAGAAGCTGATCAAGGTCGACAAGCCGCTGTTGCGCATCCCGACCCTGGCCATCCACCTCGACCGCAGTTCCAGCTTCGACCCTAACAAAGAGAATGAGCTCTTCCCTATTGCCGGACTGGCTGCTGCTGAGCTTAACAAGGGCGCCAAGTCCGAGGGCGACGAGTCGGAGGAGGACTTCAAGCCTCTCAAGGCCATGACGGAGCGTCATCACCCCCACATTTTGCATGTCATCGCATCCCACGCTGAGGTCAAGCCCGAAGCCGTCATCGACTTTGAGCTCGTCCTCTACGACGTGCAAAAGTCGTGCCTCGGTGGCCTCAACGATGAGTTCATCTTCTCGGCCCGCCTCGACAACCTCAACATGACGTACTGCTCCATCGAGGGTCTCATTGCATCCGTCCGCGAGGATAGTGTCCTGGATAACGACACCACCATCCGCCTGGTCACCTGCTTCGATCACGAGGAAATCGGCTCCACCTCCGCCCACGGCGCCAATTCCAACCTCCTTCCCGCCGTCCTCCGCCGCCTCGCCTCCCTTCCCGGCAGTCGCGATACGGCCTCGGACGGCTCGTATGTTGCCGTTTCACACGACGGCGACTACGAGTCGACTGCCTACGAGCAGACTCTGTCACGTTCCTTCCTCGTCTCTGCTGACATGGCGCACTCAGTCCATCCCAACTACGCTGGCAAGTATGAGGCGAGCCACCAGCCCGCGATGAACGGCGGCACCGTCATCAAGGTCAACGCAAACCAGCGCTACGCCACCAACTCCCCCGGAATCGTCCTACTACAGGAGTGTGCACGACTCGCCGGAGTGCCGCTGCAATTGTTCGTCGTTCGCAATGACTCCCCTTGCGGAAGCACTATTGGACCCATGCTCAGCGCCAAGCTCGGCGTCAGGACGCTGGACCTGGGCAACCCCCAGCTCAGCATGCACTCCATTCGCGAGACGGGCGGTAGTGAGGACGTTGAGCACGCTATTAAGCTGTTTGAGAGCTTCTATGAGCGCTTTGGGGAGTTGGAGGGGAAGATTCTTGTTGATTGAGTGATGTGGTTATAGACTCAGTGGCGTTGCGGTGGAAGAGCGTGGGGATGATGAGAATATCAAATGACTTACAGCACGTTGATACAGTATTGAATTGTTTGATATATGGGTTCCGAGATCTACCTAAGGCTATCCAAATAAATGTGAAATTATGAGATGATGTCCAGTTTCTATAGAGTACTTCCTGCTTCACTGAAGATGATGACATGAGTAAGGTGAAAAGGCTGAAGGGAGGCAATTTGCTTCATCGCTCCTTCCATCTCAAAGTTGCAAACCCAAGAGCCCTTCTTGCCAGTTTTCGCTCCTTGCATCTTGAGTGTTTAGTTCCACAGACACCTTCCATGTCATCCCTCTTGCCTATATTAACCTGTTCACATCTACGACACCATTCAGCTCATGCTCTGCACTCTCAACACTTCTACCAACTTTAAGCTCAATCATCTTCAAATCTCCACCATAATCTGGTATCTTCAGAGGTAACCTTGGCTTCCTTCTTTCACGCTAGCTTTGCAGTCTCTCATCCAGAAGTACCAACTCAATCATTCCAGCAAGTCCAGCTCAGTCTAGGTGGGTGCCTGCCTTTCAGGGATTACAACAAGACGACAAAAACTCCCCAGCTACTCTGCGAATGAGGGCAACTTCATAACATCTACAACACCAAGCCATCTCTGCATTCAATCACACCTCTTGCTGTGAGCCCTTAAGCTGGGTAGCCCTCAGCCTACCCGCCCTTGCCTGGTTTCATCGATTGTCCTTGCGATACTCAGCAATCGATTCTCACAGATTACTCCCCGCATTTGGGATCTGCAAGATATACACAAGCGCACTGTCTCATTGCTTGGGGTACAATCTCTCGTCTCAGGCAACATCTGATACTCCGCGCTCATCCCAGGAACTCGTAGATATACAGTTCCACAAAGGGCAGAAAGATTGCCGCAAGATCTACCCATCTCAAAAGAGCATACGAGACAACATATAGAGATATACACAGGGCTATTCAACGCCTCTATACGACCAAGCTTCTCGCCGTCAGGAGTATGTTCCCCTCTGAAGCATTACATGGCTATAGACCGAGACTTTGATCTAACTTTTCCAGACAGAAGAACTCAGCCGAGATGTGTCAAAACGTCTACTACACCTACGCGTGCTCACACGTCCAGATGACCACGTGGAGCTGCAGCGCTCACAATACCCCCGATAACGGCTACTGCGCCATCAAGGAGCGGGCTGGTCACGTCAAGCTTGACAGCGAACTTTGCCACGACTGCGAAGAGAAGGCCCGAAAGGAGCGAGCCGAGCAGCGTCGCTTGGAATACCTCCAGAAGCGGCTCGCTCAAGCCCGGGCCCGGGCCGATGCCGAAGCTAATGCTGACGATGATACTGAGGTTGAGACAGAAGGCCAGTCTGAGCAGGAGCAGAGAGAGTCTCTGGGAAATGGCCAGCCACTGACCGGGACAGCTTTCATCCTTTCTCGGGATCCAAAGCCCATCCCCGCCATCAAGCGTATCCGCGCTCTCGAGACCAACAAGTTGGAGAACATGGACTGCTCTTTCGAGGGACGCTGGGGCGTGAAGCCTTCCACGATCTACCGCATCTACGCCGCGCGAAGCTACATTTAGACGCGACAAGGCAAGTACTGACACCGGTTCGACTGCAAAACCGCAATCGGGGCCGGAGGCGTCGGGGGAAAGGAAACTCATATTGGGAGACAACGCAATACTAGATGGTCCATGAACGGCGTTCGGCTGAAGGACAGAGAGTCGGCGATTTATTCGGGAGATGGATGCATCAGCGATATCAGAGATGGCGAAGAGGTCGCATTTGCATTATCAATAGGAAAATACACCGGCTTTACACATGGTGCTGTGACTTGCTGCCCGGGTGTCTGCCGCACCCTCAAATCGGTGGCTTTCGTATGAGGCATTCCTAGAAATCGCTTCGGGAATAGAAGGGAAGGCATGAACGCAAGTGGCCGCTGCGAACGCGGAATACAAAACTATGATGGCGCTGCACCGACGACAGAAACATCGCCAACGAACTTCGAACCAAACTTCAGGGAGTGTCACGAGCTAATTCGTCTGAAGTGTATATATTATATATATACGCTGCGGTAATCGTACAACTCGTGATTAAACTCGTAGTCGGCGGAATCAAGATCATCTTATCAACGACATGCTCGTGAACCATTCTTTGACCAAAAAAAAAAAACCTTCCACATGACGCCAGCTTAGCCAGCAACCGCCTGCCTCACAGCGCCAGCCAGCTCGCCGAACAAGATGCCCTTGAAAACGCTCTCGCCCATGGCCTGCGTCCAGTGTCCCGCCTTGCCCAGCTTCTCCCTCCAAATCGTCTTCTGCTTCTCGGACAAGTCGTCCCAGCTGACCGCGGGGCCGTATACAGCCTCGTCGTGGACGGCGGCCTGGAAGCGGGGAACGGGGTTCTCTTCGGGTTGGGTGGGGCTAAGGGCGTCTTCGCGGATGACGATGGGGTCACCCTGGAGCGCGTGGACCTCGCCGATAATGGAAGAGAGGAACTCGTTGGGCACATTGGCGTTGAGAACGGTGGCGCGCGAGGGGGACAGGATGCGCGGGCGCACTGCGCCGGCGGACTCGAGGCCGATTTGGAAGAAGATGGCCAAGAGGAGGACGATGATCGTGGCCAGACCGACGGTGGCCCTGGAGCCGAACTTGCTGGGTTGGTAGGCTACAGCATAGCGTTGAGGGCGTGGCGGTCCGCCCTTTCGGAGGGGGGTTTCCCTGTCGGTGAACCTCTTGAGGGGAATGGAGTGCAGAGCGACGGTGTTCCCCATGGAGATGCTAGCGAGTTTGACGTACTGGGGGCGGGCCGTTGTCTTGGGTGGGTTAAAGGTGGACAGACAAAGGTTGGTGATTTGCATAGGGTGGACATCTTGCAGGGTTACTAGGGGCTGGAAGTCGACCAGCAGCTCGATGGAAGAGTGAGACTTATGCTCGAGCGTGTACAGATGTATAGAGCTGTCCTGGCAAGCCACGGCTATGACGAATTGCGCGTTACCAACCTTGGCCCCGGGTGAAGTGGGAGGACTCAGATTGCGCACGGCAATGGTGAGCGCTTTCCCGATTTTGCGAGGCAACTTCGCCGACGCAGCCAGCCTGCCAGCCTCACCTTCCTTACTCGCCTTCGTAGGCAGCCGAATGCCGAGAAGAATAGCACCAGAACTCTTCGGCAGGTTCGCGGCGGCCATGATGAAGCCCGTGGACAGGTATCGGATTGTCCTCAGGTTGGGCGTCACACCCGTGCCATCCTCCTTGACCGTATACGCAAGGTGAGGGCCGTCAACATCGGTCTTTGACACGTTTATGACGAAGATTTCGCGCTCGTCGCAGTAGGCGACCTGGTATGTGTCCTCGCCGGTCTGGATGACATCCAAATCCACCGGCTCCTTCGAAACCTCCAACCGGCCGCGCGGCTTTACCGCAGACCCAGACGCAGAAGAGACCTCGAATAGAGCAATCTGCGACTCCTTGGCGAAGCCAGTCGCGCCAGCGCCGAGCTGGTGGTGCTTCTCGCCAAAGGGGGCGCTGAGGCGGAGGATACGCTGGTAGGCGTCCTTGTCGATCGTAGAGTGCTCGAAGAGGGCGGTGCGCGAGAGCTCGGCTAGGCTCACGTTGGGTGTGTTTGCGCCAACGGAGAGGCGGGCCTTGCTCTGCTCGATGCCGAAGACGCGAAAATGCTCGTTCTTGCCTCTCTCAACGTCGGCATTGCTCGAGTTGATGCCGGCGTAGACATAGCCCGTGCGACCCTTCTTAGGGCCGACGGCGAGGGTCATGACGGCATCCTCGTCGCGGCTGAGGTCGACGTCGCCGCTGATGCGCAATTCTTCTTTGGATGAGGTGTCGATGACGGACTACTCACGCCGCAAGAGTCAGTCGCATTCGACCTCTGGGCGGGGGAGGGGGGAGGCACTGACGATCTGGTTAGGGACGCCGCTTCTATTGGGACCGCCGCCGCCTCCGACGAGAAGTCTGTTCGCATCTTGTGGGTCGAACTCGCATGCGTACGGGAGGTAATTGAGAGTGATCCTCGCGGCGTCAAAGGGGGGAGCCATGGTGAATGACGGCGAAAGTAAGTGAGGTGTTGACACTCGTGATGATGACGTTGGAAAGTGGAAAAAAAGTGTTGGACACGTACTTTGTAACTACAGGGGATCCAACGTCAGTTGCTCCAGTTCGGGGGAGGCTCCATTCCACGTGCGTTGCAGCAAGCTGAAGCTAGAGATGACAGGGATGAGGGATGGAGGAGGAAGCAACCAAACGCGATGTTCTGCAAAGCGACGGCTTGCATGTCTGGGCCAAGACGGTTTAGGCGACTCTGCAGCCTGAATCTGAATGCGTTATCAATGATTTCAACCACGATCGCAATTTCCAGATGGCCATCACCTGTGTTTGCACGTGAACACTACGAGTAACACGAGTTGGTGCAGCCTTGTTTTACCATGACCTGGAGGGCTCTAGGTTGGGACTGAAGCTGGAGCCACACTGCAGCACAGCACAATGTACTGTGGTACAGTACAGGGTAGACCAGGCCAACCGGAGCTGTCAAAGCTCAGCTGCCCCGGGTCCCCGGGGGACGTTCCCGGAGGAGGCTCAACCAGTGGGTCTGTGGCTGACCTCGACCGACCTTGACCTCGACTCCCTCTTAATTGTGAGTTCTAGTACCTGGCACATTTAAGGGTGCACTGCCAGTTCCAGCGTCGTACCGCTCACCTAGAATAGTTCTGCCGGTACGCTGGAAAGTACTGTGACATACCTGGTGAGATGTAGATTCATTGGGTGCAGAGCTTTGGTAAGTCATTGACGTTTCTAAACTTCGCAATCCTCGTTATGCGCTTTATTAAGTACCATGTCCTGGCGGATCTCAACATCGACGCCGCATAGGACAGTGCTGGATGGTGACCACGCCAAGGTGCACAAGGCGATGCTGTTGTTTCTTTTGAAGTGAGCGTCCAACTTTCGCGGCGCATTTTCTCACAGTTTGGTCAAAAACATTACGCGAGGAGGTATCAATTCATTTTGAGACTCGAGTCAATTATTTGTAAACGAATTTCCTTCCCTTTAGGAAACGGAATTCAAACAGGAAAGTCCAAATATCAGCCCCGGTAGGTTGCTGAACTGCATTTCTACTAAACTGTTCCAGCATAGACACAAATACATTGTGCTATACCACTATTTACTACATGCTCGAACATCTTTGGGCAAGCCTAGTGATGCGTGAACTATCGGCTAGCACGTGATACCGACGTGGGATATCAAGCTTGATGACTCTACGGCTACGGAAGTCGAAAGTAGGCCTGTCAGCCTGTATCGTCCTAGTCCGTCAACGCTACCCGTCGAGTATTCCACGTTACCAATCATGGTGTTCCTTGCCTCGCTTATAGTTCCGTTGCCTTGTTTTACTGAGAACGTCATTTTTCACAGAAATGGCCGTTAATGGGAGTGAGGTGATCCCTGGGCAGGTTCAGTTGCCCCTTCCCATTGGTGCGTGGTGGATAGTTGTTGCCACACAAGTTCTCGAACTGCCTTAAGTAGTCGATGGGCGTAGAGATTTATTTTGTCATATTGCGAAGCAGAAATGTACGTGATGCATTTTGTAGGTGACCGGATGGAGAGGGACTCGAGCGGGCAGTTTTGTTGACTTATTCACACCTTTTGGTATCACGCAAATGAGGTTATCACACGTATAAAAGTAAAAAGTTTTGCGGCGTTACCAGTTTTGGAGCAACTGGTATTGACAGCATTCTGCGTGATTCACAAAAATAAGAATAGCGGACGAAAGATGTCCAGGATTGCGTTCGAAGGATGTCTATTGACAGAGACGAGCAGCATTTGTCTCAACACCAAAGAGCTGACGCTGTAACTCGATTTACACCTAGGTAATTGAAAGTGTAAAGAAGGTTACCCGTGACTTTGACGAATGAAATCGACATTCGGTGAACTTCGAAGCCAGGTCGTATAGAACGGAAATACGGTTATGAATTTCTTCAGGTGGAAATGGCTGCCCCTCGGTTTCAAAGTCACAATGAGTGCAGTTGCTTGGTTCTCCTGCTGCTGGAAATCTCCTCTGTGCAACCGGTACCAGGGCTTCCAACAATAAACACTAGGGGAGAATACGACCTGGCTGAACGGTGACGAACGAAGCCACAAACTGGAGACGCTTTGCGATCACTGCAATGCAAGGATCATTCAAAGCCCGAAAATTTTCCTCGGCAAGGCCATGGAATCCTGATTCCAAAGAAGCCCTCGAATCCATGAGCCAAGACCTTGCCGTCGTTGAGCATCATAGTCTCAAGGCCAGAGTGCTCAACAAGGACAAAATGCAAGAAACGTTTACGTCTTATACTATCCTCTCAGGGAGCGAAATGACATCTACCCATCTACCACGAAGTAGGAGATACAATAAATTCATGTTCTTCTTATGCGTGAAAGCCCATCGACATGATAAAATGTTCAGCGGTGTCGTGTTACTTGTAAATTACAGGGCTCACAAAGCACTTTTACGAGAACGGGGAAGGCCGCTGCCGTTTCGGAGTCGATCATGACTTTCCTGACTTGGCTATGCGATCAAGATCTTCCAGGACGTATTCTGTTGCAATACTCACTGGCTGGACGACAAACATAAGTACCGGTGCCAGTGATCGATTGAGCCACATTTTTTTTATCATGCTGAAGCCAGCTGCCCCCTTTTGTCACATTGCCCGTCGTCTACTTGTACGTCACAAAGTCCGACTCGAACTCCATCCAGCCCTCAGGCGGGCCACCCTCGCGAGCTGCCACCTCGGTCTGGTTATCTACCTCCGCCTCGGGCTGCTCCCCATTGGGGTCCACATAAAACATCATCGGCTCAGACTTGTATCCCTCCGCCTCAGACCGCTTGTGTCTGGTCCGGGCCTCCTGAATCTCTTGCGCCATCTTAATCTCCTCCGCTTCCTCAGCCGCGACACGCAGAGCCTCGAGGCGTGCCTGCTCGTGTAGCTCGGCTCGCAGCAGATTGCGGTAGTTGTCGAGGTATTCCTCCGTGGGGATCAGCATGGTGCACTCCTCGCGCGTCTTGTACTGGTCCTTGGCGCGGTCCCACATGTCGGGTGTAACGTAGAGGACAACCCAAGGGATCTGGCGCTCGATCTCGACGCGGTTATTCTCGATGCGGGCGTCGATGAATTGGAGCGTGGAGGGCTTGTCGGAAGTCTTCTGGTCCTGCAGGACGCGGGTGGCGATGGCCTCGGCCTCGGCTGCAGCGCGATCAAGCTTCTGGTCATGGTCTTGGCTCGGTTTCTCCTGGTTATGTTTCTGATCCTGGTCCGGATACTTCATCTGAGCGGTGGCGAGGGCGGCAACGGTCAGTGTCTTCTAGACATCCTCTGAACCGGAGGCGTCGGCCTGCTCGGATTGGTCCATCGCGACGGATGGAGGATTTGGTTATGTCAACGTTGATGTGTCGAGAGGGAAAGAGGATTGAGAGGGCTTCTCGAGGAGTAAATATCTGGATGGAAGATTGCGTGGTGATACTGGAAGAATTCAAGAAATATGCCCTTCCTGAGAAATGGGGATGATAGAGAGAGGGTCATTGGGGAGTCGACTGTGGGCTTGAATAACCAAATAGGCTGTCTGTCTGGTTCCCTGCGGTAACCACAGCACAGAGTTACTGCACGGGTTTTTGATGACTCGATGGCATGGTGAATCTTTGTGGCCTTTTAGAAAATCACCAGACTTGTTCAACTGGCTGTTTACTTGACTACATCAACAGTGCTATATCCTCAAAAAAAACCATAAATTATGACGTATGTGACAGCGAACAGACTCCAGATGAATGAATGCTCTGGTTGGTGAAGGGGAAACCACTATGCGAATTGTGCTATTGTTGTCAGGGCAAGTAAGTCCTGACTGATAGGCGAAAGGGTAAGATGCGGATTCTGGGTGTTTCCTCAGACAGTGGGTATAGGTTACCTTACTTGATGTGTACTGTGTCATGCTTTAGAAGGAAGGAAAAGTCTGAAGTTGCTAACAAGGGCAAGAAAGCGTCACAAATAGCAGGAGACTAGACAAATTCAGTCAGCAAAGACTTGAGAAACCCTAGATTTAAAGTCATCATTAAAGCGACTAAGCTGTTGGAGCATCAACAACTAAGGCTTAATTTGTTTCTATATGCTTATAGAGGCACCAGAGATTATATATTTATGATAGTATTGATAGATATTATAGACACCTTCTCTGTAGTCATACATCCTATGCAGATGCAATATTGGAAAGAATTGAGGCTATTGGGTATTCTATTGCTTGCTTTGCTACAAAAAGCCCTAGTATTCTAGCCCTGCTACTTCCAGTAAAATAACCTGCTTCAAGACAGGCTTCTTCTTTCTAAATGTTGTAGTTCTGGTGATTGATTAAGAACTTCTTTACTTCATATTGACCAAGTCACACTCTCCATTGTTGAGCAGCCCTACCTAGCATATGAAAACCAAGGCAAGATTGACCCCGCAAGGAAAAAAGAGCCACTACAGCATCAATACTGAAAATGCCTCCTTCCAGATTCTTAGAGCCACCACCATGGAAGATCAACGCCAATATAGAGGGAGCGCCATGAGACAAGCAAGACCTATCTAGAAATGATTTCTTGCAGGTTCCCGCAGCCACCTCACCAGAATGACACAAGAGCCATGAGATCAACACTGTCCGGAAATGACTTCCTCCAAAGGCCCAAAGCCAGGGAAAGATCAACACCGAGATGGAGGTGAAACCATGAAATCTATACGGACGTTGTAAAAACCTCTCAAAAATGTCCGTATCAGTTTTCTCAGCCAGCTTGAATCACTTACGAGACCCATTCTCATCTGCGTGTCAGCCCGAGAAGCTTGGTTCCTTGCTCACGCAAAAAATAACGCCACAAACCATATCAAGGGCATCTGCCCCGTCCTAACGCTCTGATACCACCTTCTACTCTCCTCTACCAGGAAGAAAATGTGGAGCACCTGGTCTAGTAATTCATACCGCAGCATGATGTACTGACCCATCGCCGGCGCACTAGCAGATATACAGACAGCTTGGCCGACGCTGTATACCTTGAGCCGACCGAAAGCTGTGCAAGATGTTCAGGGTCATTCGCCCTCTCGACGTCTGAGAAGTAGGTGTAGCAGACTGCTGCATCCTTGTACCACCGATACATAGACTTGAAGGCTTATGGTAAGTCGGCACTGTTGGTTTTATCAATACAGCAAGAGTCGATCCAGATGTATTCGAAAGCTGTTCTTGTTGGCAAGAGAAGAGGCGCCGTTGACTTTGGCGAACCCGGCCCTAGCGGAGGCCAGATCGTCAAGGTCTTGTAAGAAGACCTCGTTACCGCTGGTCCAGGTTATGAAAATGGCGCAATCGTCCGTCGGGGGAATAGCTTTCGAGTGTTCCCGCCTTGACGTTGAGAAGTCGCATGATCGCTTAGATCAGGAAGAAGTGGCAACATAGGAACCATGCTGCGACATGGTGAAAAGCAAGTCACAAGGGAAGAAACGTGAACAGGCTTGAGCCGATGAATACTTATCCTCAGCTGGCTGTTGTGTAACATCTTTCCCAACGATAGCCAAGACCGCCAATTGAATATTAGATCTTAAAACGGGATCAGTCGCCCAATCTGCGCGTTAGTGAAATTGTCTGGCGGGTCGGTTGAAATAGCAGGCAATGGACTTGGATACGATTGTTGAAAGCTTTGTGTTGGGAACAACCAAATCACACGCAAACTGAGTATTCTCACTCATACACGCCAAAGTTGCCTCTGAGACATGAGACGCTAGATGAGGTGAAGGCGCCTCGTGAGAGTGAGTCGGTCACATGAGATGGGCGTGGCGATGCGGGGTGCATCGACACTGTGTCCGCACGGCCAGCGACTCACCCGGATAACGAGGCAGGCTGAAGCTAAACAAAACCTCACCGGCGCATACACAATTCATATCCGACGTCGCGCCGGTTTCGCAAAATGAAGAAGACATTACTCCTGGTGTTCATACACGGATTCAAGGTAAGCGCACAAATCACACACGCTCTCAAGCGCAGTCACTGACACTTTCTCAACAGGGAGACGACGACACCTTCGGCGACAAGGAAGGCTTCACAGAGCAACTCCGGTCCAACCTCGCCGCCTCCCTGCCCAAAATAAACGTCAAGCTCCTCGTATATCCCAAATATGAGACCCGCGGCGACCTCGGAGACTGTGTGAGCCGTTTCCGCGACTGGTGAGAACAGCCCCTCGCTCACCATACACACCACCCTCCTCTTCACGTACAGAAACCCTTCTAAAACCCCGCCCAGGCTCCTCGAGAAAGTAATCGACCTCGAAGTCGCCAACGCAACACCATCACCCACCGTCGACCCCTCCGTCCGCGTCGTGCTCGTCGGCCACTCCATGGGCGGCATCGTCGCCGCCGAAACCGTCATCGGCCTCACCTCCGAGCACCCCATCTACTCCGCCGACGGCGTCGAGAAAACCGACCACCCCGCCCCCCTCAACGGTCTCATGTTCCCCTACGTCCAGGGCGTCCTCGCCTTTGACACGCCGTACCTCGGCATATCCCCGGGCGTCGTCGCCCACGGCGCGGAAGGCCACTACAACACCGCCTCGGCCGCCATGACGCAACTCAGCGGCCTGGGCACCGCGCTCTGGGGCGCCAACAAGCAGACCTCGCAGTCGCCGTCCCGCAACAAAGCCCCCGTCGCGGCGCTCCCCGCGCCGGCCTCGCCCCCCGCGGCCCAGCAGCAGCAAGGCGCGGGGGCGTGGGGGAAATGGGGCAAAATCGCAATGGTGGCGGGCAGCGCGGCGGCGGTGGCTGCGAGCGCGGGCGCGGCGTACTACAACCGCGAGCAAATCACCCAGGGGCTGACGTGGGCGACGTCGCACCTCGAGTTTGTGGGGTGTCTCGCCAAGGGCGGCGAGCTGCAGAAGCGCGTGCAGTACATGGTCAAGCTCAACCGCGAGCTCGACGTCGGTTTCGCGAACCTGTACACGAGACTGGGTAAGGCGGCGGGGAGCAAGGAGGTCAGCGTTGTCGGGACGGTGCTGGGGAAAGACAGGACGTTTTGCAACCTGCCCAAGAAAGACAATGCCGGCGTGTGGAGGGCCGAGGTGAATGACGACGCCAACGAGGAAACGTTGGCTCACATGAGTGAGCGCCCTGTTTTACTGGAAACAACGTGAGAGTAGTAGCAGCTGACATTTAACTAGACATGTTTGAGGCGTCCAAGAACCCTGGTTACGAACAGCTCAAGCAGGACGCAGCGGCTCTGATAACCCAGTGGACTAAGAATGACTGGTACGAGGCTAGTACTGAGGACAAGCTCGCCATCAAGGAAGCCGGCGAGAGTGAGAGTGTCTCTGCGTAAATTCAGGGAAGGCGGTTGATTTTCACAGGGTTTCATTTGTATTATTACGAATGCTGCGACGTCCGAGCAACGATGCACCTTTAGATACCGTTTTTCTTTTTGTCTAAATCCATACCCATCTAGTCCCGATACCCACCTTTTACTTTTTAACATCCGCTGGTTCGGAAAGCCTACAGAGTCTTTGAGCGAGCAGCCTCCTCGGCCCTGATGTTGCGCATGACCTTTCTCCTCTGCTTCATCATGTACGTGTACAAAATGTACGAGCCTACCAACCGTCAGCGACTCCCCAGCAACGCGTAGCGAAGAGTTCGACCTACCAGGAACGTAAATGGCCAAGATACCATACGGAATATACGGAACAAGCTCGCCGAACTGCTTGGCGGGGCCTGCAGAGTACCAAATCAAGGCGCACTCGCTCGAGATGCCGATTGGGTACAGGACGAAGAAGGTGTTGTATCGCAGCCACGTCAGGAACTTTGGCTGGAACCCGCTAAGCGTGAGAGCGAAGTACGAGTAGCGGATGACCTCGGTCACGCTCCACGCGAGGAGCATGGACGAGTACCAGGTGCTGTTGGCGAGGTAGGGGAACGGGTAGACGACGCCCCAGACGAGGACGAAGCGGCTTAGAACCTGCATCACGGTCGTGAAGACGGGGGCGCGGACGACACCTGGTTGAAGCAAATGTTAGATTGCGTTTTTCTCAGCCGCTTCGTCTACTGAGGGCAGTAATTGAGGGGAGCGAGGGGTTTGGGGGGTGGGCAAACGAACCCAGCAGAGCGTGCAGGATCTCCATGGCGGCCATGGTTTGCGTCCATCGTGTCCAATCACCCACGCCGAGGTGCACGAAACGAGAGCCGCGGAGGGTGTACAGGCCGATGGTGCGGCCGAGGACGACGGACCAGGCGACGGCGGAGACGAAGTTGTAGAGAATGAGGTAGGCGTTCTTGACGGGGGACGAGCGCCGTTGCGGCTTCGTCGGGGCGGCTGCTGCGTCGGCCATTGCTGCGGGTGATTTCTTCACGACTCGGGGTGGATTGTTATGGTGAAAGATGGTGTAAGATGGTGAACTGTCAGCTGCCGGAAATGTTGCTCTTTTTTTTCCTTCCTTGTGGTTCTGGATGGAGATTGTTGAGGGAGGTTGAGCTGCAGCAGGGATTGTGTATCCAGGAGCTCTTCCATTTGTCGCCAACTTAACCCCACCGACCTCGATCGGTGCCGGGGCTCCCTACCACTGCAGGGGATCCACTGTGGAAGGAACGTCACAGTGCGCTGCTGACCGAAGTACAGGGGGTCCAGCTCTCCAACCGCAGCAGTGACAGATTGCCCTGGTCTCAGTTGACCGGATGAACATGTGAAGCATTGGTGCCGTTTTTGAGCGAGAGCTTGATTCGTCTACTTCATGATTATCATATACCTATAGTTGCATACTAATTTTGAAAGCCCCATGCTATGCTTGAAAACAACCCACCAATTGCATCCATTAGATCAGTAAAGAAGGTGAAAAAACACGGTAGACATGAGTAGCACCGGCAGCCAAAACACTGCGATGCTGGACTGGGCCAGCAACAGACCAGGCGCGCTTCCATTGTGCAGCATCACCACCGACCCAATGGTGGGAGCAGAATCGATGCTGCACACAACCTGGCACTGGTCATTGCCGCGGCGGCGGAGTAGCTGGCCGTGGGGCCCGCTGGCATGCCGCTGTTCGACAGCCGAACGCTTCGAAGATATCGTCGTGGGCGAGTCCGTGGTGTTGAAGACCATTTCGATCCATTGTACCTGGAGCACCGCGGAGCCGCCGACGTTCATGAGGCCGGACCAAGAGCCGCCGTCGCTCCACGAGTTGATCATGACGCGGCTGGGGTCGCGGGGAACCTGGAACTCGATGCTCGACGTCTTTTGTCCGTCGACGAGCCAGGTGCTCTGCTTCGAGTCCCAGTCGAGGCGGTGGACCGCCCACTGGCGCCAAGAGACGCTGCTGGGCATTGTGCCGTTCTCGGTCGATTTGTCGATGGTGTTGCCGCTCGAGTCGAACGATGGCTGGTTGGTATACTGGATCTTGTCATCAGGGTCCTTTGTCAGGATCTCAATGTCGGCCTCCTGGACATTTTCGTATTTCTCTGCTTCGCGGTAGGTGAAGAGGGCCGTGCAGGCACCCGCGTCGCCGATGGTGCGGGCGAGCATGCGCACAGAGACAAAATGGTAGCCCATGGAGACGGACTCGATCTCGGCAGACGTCTGGAAGTCTTCGAGGCGAGCCGTGCGGAAGCTGAGAAAGGTATCCGACGCGGCGTTCTGGTCTTTGTTCTTCTCGACGTAGATATTGCTCGGCGAGTTCACCATGCGGATGGTGGCGTCGTCGCCAGATTTCCCCCTTCTAGCGCTGTTGTTCCAGTTCTGGATGCTCCAGACTGATGACCAGGCATCTGAGTTGAAGTAGTCCGATGTCACCGGAGCAGACGCGCTCTGGTTGTAGTTGGTGACGACGTCTGGCACTCTGGCGTACTGGCCCAGGTTGCGAAAGTCATAGAGCATATGATTGGTGAAATAGCTCTCGGAAGTGTTGGTCAGAAAACAGTTGCATAAACCATCGTCCACAATGGGGTGGTCGTCCGCTTTGGCCGAACATGATAGAAGAGCGAAAGCAACGCTCAAAAGAGATGATCGTAGGGGCGACATGATGTCTGGGTGATTGATTTAGAGAGTCGGGCGAGAGAGTCTTGGGAGTATCCCGATGGAAAGTGGAAGGGATAGAACGACCTATAAAATACCGACAAGAACTCTTCCAGGGTGAGATCAAGGTCTTGGCGGAGCGTTGCTCTGGAGCCCTCTGCCGTGGCGCACCGGAATGTGAGACGTGATGGTGTGTGCTCTGTCTCTGTGGTGCTCTCTCAGATGACATCAAGCCACTGAATGGCCAGACCGTCGCCCCCGTCCGAAGGAGACAACAGATTGAGGACTTGGAGAGATAGCAAAGCATTACGCAAAAACAGCCGTGGACTAACGGAAACGGCGACGGGTTGGCCATGTTAGCGTCTGCTGATTCGCCATGATTTGGAAATGTGAGTTAGTTTGCGCCTAGCCAAGGTGTCTTTAGCTGCAAGGAATCGACGCGTGCCTCTCAGTGCGGCCTCGCGGAGCGGAAGCTTAAACCCAGGACACAGAGAATGAGTTTTGAGAAAGACGTGTCGAGATTCCTAACCCCAATAGGACATATTCGAGCACATCGCCAATCCGCACGGCCGGATGTGGTAGGCGTCTCTGGGCCGTCGCCATGAAGCTTCCCGCGTTGCTCCGGACCCCTTGGCAGCGGGTAGCAGGCATCGGTGGCACCAATGCCAGGCACACCTATTTACGGGGACAATGGGAGGCCTTGCAATGCGATTTGCAAAGTCTGCTGGCGAAGCGCAAGCGTGCGGAGAGTCCGTGGTCAGCGGCGCCGTCTTCGAAGGGCCGATAGAGTAGACGGTGTTGTGGCTGGAAAGGTTAGCCTTGATTCTCATCAACTCCACACCTGCATCTGTGCACGCCAGCCCCTGCTTTACATAAGCGTCGTTGATGTGGAGGCGGGACTGAGCAGCCAATCACTCGTTAGGTAGTTTGTACAAGTAGAGTCGCTGTTGACTTCCCTCATTGACCGACTGCAGGCCTGAGAAGGGACTTGTAGCAAGCTAACGTTCCAGAATGTCAACCTCCATTGATATATCTTGGAAGACCGGTCTATAGTCTCCTTTTCTTCTTTTTCTTTCTTCTATGAGCCACTTGGGAGACTGAGAAAAAGTCTCTTCTGGTTCCTGGGCGTACTATGAATGTCAGACCACTCAACAGGGGATACTAAACTAGAGAAGGCATATTATTACAACAAAATAGAGGTATATTAAGTTAGAGAATTCCTTTCTAGTAAAACTGCCTTCCCAAATGTTTCTCAAACGTATTTCAAGCTGATCCTGAATAAAATATCTTTGTAGTAGACCTCTATCTTATGCTTCTCCCACTATCCTAGGGAGGGTGGAGAGGAAGGCGTGAACCGCGGACCTTGTCCTGCCTGAGAGGTCTACGAAAACAAGACGTGATAAGCAACAGAAAAAGAATATTTCCATTCCAAGGGTCGAACTCGGGTCCCCGCCTTGGAAGGGCGACATGCTAACCTCTACACCATATGGGATTGATCTTTGATGCTTGTTGCAGACCTGCGTTGCCCGGGAGGAAGTAGTCCTGCAAACAGTGAGATGGCCTAGGGATAACGGAATGATTCATCTGTTTGCTGAAGCTGCTCAATGGAACAATCCCACCTATCATGCGTGTACCCGAGCCAAGACAAGTTCTCAAAAGTGAGGCCGCTGGACATATTCCGCAAACCCAGAATGATGATTCGTCTGCCACTTACTGCTTGCGTGTCTCAAGTGATCCCGACAGTAAACTCTTCCAGGACTGTCAACTCTTCGAATTTCTTAATGAGGCGGTCCGTCCTGGCCGCCTCCCGATCCGTCACTGCCAGGTCGAGGTCAGATGCGAACAAACCCGTCGCCCCGTCCAGAAGCTTCCGGCTCTTCTTCGCCCTGAGTTCTTGTACAATTTCGTAACCCTCGGCGGTTCCCAAAGCCCCTTTTCGCACAGCCATCGCCAGGAGACCTCGGGCTATGACTCCGGCAACAGTGAATGAGCGATACAACCCCCAGTATCCGGTCATGCACTTGAAAAAGTAGTATCGCCACTCGAGATCGCTCGTGTCATTGGCAGCCGCATTGGCCACGTGCATCAGCGCCGTGTGCCAGAATATGGTGTTCGGCACCGTTGGATCCAACATGTACACCTCGACTAGGTCCTTCAGCTGCTCCAAGGAAGCTGCGAAAATCGCCGGTATTGCAGGAGCAGAAGGCGACCACGACGTGATGCCGTGCTGTTTGTCTGTGGGAATGAGTGGCCGGAAGAGGTACAGTATCGTACCGTGAAACCACATACTACGCCGTTCTTTAGCGGAATCCGGGCAAAACTTCGGATGACAACTCACTGGCAGATCAACACATGCCTCGGACTGTCCTCTCTTCGGACCATTCCGTCTGATAGATTCGCAGCCCAGCTCAAAAGCTTGTTGTACTTGGTGAGAGCAAAGGCCGGGGCAACACGCCCGGCGCCTCCATTGTTCTGTTGGTAGAACCATGTTATCCCCGACGAGATTACCCAAAGGTCGCAAAATGCCGCGAATGTTTCAGATGCTGGCGTTGAATCGTCTCTTTTTCTACGGGAGCGTGCGGTGCTGTCCGATCCCAATGTTTCGAGTCCGACATCTCTTGTCGGTTGCGCGTTGTCGTCGCTGGCCTCCGGCTTCGATAAACCACCTTTTCCTGGGATGGGAAGCGCGGGAGGATACTCAGTAGTTGCGGGAAGATAGAACTGCGCTACCATACTGTTACCATTATTAGGCACGAATGCTGCGGCAAACGAACGAGAGCGACACTTACCTGAGAGTGCTGAAAACACCCCATGCAACTTGAGACGTCGCCGTTGCCTCGTCTTCGGACAAGAGAGTAAGATCCACTAGGGTGCATGCGTCTGGACAACCAAAGAGCTTGAGGCGCTTGGCCATGGCAGCTGTATCCTGTATATATTGGATGTCCAGCTCGCCGTCACCGTTGCAACCAACTGATTGGACCATGAAGGCTAGCGCAGCCACAGTTGTCAGTGAATCTTCCTTGTCTGCGTGCCAAATATTGTGAGCCTCATCCTGCAGTTGTTGGCTCCAGCTATGGGCCAAGGGGTTGTAGGTTGCGAAGGCTTGCTAGTTTGCAGTAAGCTTACAGTCGGAGATATAGAAAGGTCAAGACTGACGCAGGCGAACGAAAGCATGGCGCTGACTAGCAAAGGGGAACAGTGACGCATTTGATAATGGGTCAGATCATAAATAAATAAGTCGGCGTCGAATAAACCCAAAATGGCATGATCAGTCTCAAGATAGAGGGATATGATTTTGACAGCTTCCTCGTTCGGGACAGGCACCGCCGTCCAAAACCCGATGTCAAGGTCTTTGAGGCGCGGATCCGTGTAAATTGGATACGACATGGATATGTTGGCTGCATCATAGGTGTCGGGAGCCGACAATCGGAACCGCACCGAGCTGCCAGATGCGTCTGTCGTGGGGTATCCCGTCATGATATCACTCGGGCCTACGCTAGGCTCTGGCGAAGATGACGCCGAATCGGATACCTCTGTGATTCGAGCCATCTTGGATGGTCTTGGATCTGTGCTTTCCGGGCTCCTGACACGCGATGTCTTCGTCACGAGCGGATACGCAGCAGGGTGCCGCCTCATGAGCTCGAACTCAACATTAGAATGCAGATGCGGAATAAAGTCGCGAGGATCTTTCCAGCCAGATGGTCTGGCCGAGCGTATGCCAGCGTTCGGGTCAACAGCAAAGTTGAGCCCTTTTAGGGTCTGAGAGACGACTTCAGGTGGCATAGTTTTGAGCTGGGTCAAGAGGGTCTTGAGGGCCTGATTCTCGCGCTTGAGGGCCATGACGGGCGTCTCCTTCTCGTCGACGCTGATGTAGACGCATTGTATGTCGAGTTCTGCGCATGTCCCACATATCGGTCTCCTGCCATCACACTAAGGTGACATAATTAGCCTCAGAACGCACAATCTGATGGGGCTCGTGTATGGCAGCGGTGCTTACGGCCTTCTTCTTGGAGCGACATGCATTGCACGCAACCTTTGTGTTGGTGTTCCGTCTTCTCGAAGAAGCTGGCGGCAGACGAGACAGGATAGGTTGCGATGCCTGCGGGGCAGGTAGGAGGCGTCGCAGATTCTGATCCGGCATTATGATACCAGAGACTGCATCGAAAGCACCTGGCTACAAGGCCGAACAAGACACCGTGGGCAATCTGGTTCTTGTCCCTTTTGAAGCAGCGCCCGTTGATGCTGCAGAACAAGATGGTCACGAACGACCTATCTCGTTCAGATTGTCGGATCGAGCCTCAGTCTTTGCGATGGGTGGTGGGAAAAGAGGGGTATACGGAACAAGGGCAGACAGCATAATAACCGAAAAGGCGGAAACAATTGAGCTATGGCTTGCTTGTATGAGAGCCGCAGGGTAAGCGGCAAATATCTGAAGAGATTTGGGTTAAAAGAACAAGTGATCATTGGCCGATATGATCTGATGGAGACAAGGACGGCCGATTGAGACTCCCAGAAGGAGATCGTCAGCAGCTCCGGACGAAGCAGGTGAGTCCGACGACAGAAGGACGCGGTAGGGCCGGGGGAAGAGAGGAGGAAAGAGATCAACGATTATGCAACGACAGAAGCAGAACAGCCCTCACGATAGAATGGATATTAGGCAAGATGACAAGTGGGTAGACGGGAGGAGCAAAACAGGAGTACGAGTAATGCAAATGTGGTGCAAGATGTCGGTTGAAGGAAAAGTGAGTGGGAAAGGAGCTACTGGTTGCTCAGCTTTTGGACCAGATCCAGGTTCAGAAACAGTCTAGACCAAGGTGAAAGGCGTGCTATGCTGGATTGCGAGCCGGGGACGAGGACTGGGGACAGAGTGTGTGGGCAGGGCAGTTGACGGACCTACCTCCGTTGATTTTCCCAGGCTCGGTGCTCAACTGTCATATTCGGGCACCAGCTGGGTTACCTAAGCATGGAGAAAGCCGTGTAACGCTGTACAAAATAGGTATGCATCTTTCCCACCCGCTAGTTCTCGTATTATGGTAGATAGGGTAGGTAAGGTAGGTTTCTGATTCATCATGACCCGCATCCACCTCACGCAATGCATCCACGCCACTAACTAAGTAGGTAGGCAACTCACTTGGATTGGGTAGGTGCCGAGGGTACGTAGTACTGCGTACTATAGTAAGGCCTTGCTTGTCCACTATTAGGGTAGTCCTAAGCACTTGCTGTAGTGTAGATGTGCTGTCGCGCTGCCTTGGCCTTTAAGGAGTAGGAGGAGTAAGTGCTACAAGTACGTGCCTTGCCTCAACTACCTACCTACGCTAGTACGTTTTCGCTGGCCTGGGCAGTGGCGAGAAGAGAGGAAGCCCCGCACAGTGACGAGCCACTGCTGAGCCTTTGAGGATTTACAGAACCATGAGAAAGATCGCACTATACTATGATCGCATTTCTACAGTGCCCGAAGCCACTGCCAAGAAAACCCCCTTTACCCCTGCCCACGAGACTTTACCGCGTTGCGTCTTCCGTTTTGTCACTAAGAACCTTGCGAGGCGTCTTCCTTGTTGCGCCAGCGTTCAATTTTCAGGCCATGCGCCGCCATCCTCATCCGAGCACCGACCCGGGCCAGCAGAGCAGCAGAAGGCAGACGTCGGCCAACGTGCTTTGGCTTCTTCTCTCCATCCCTGCAACCTCCAACACCCAAGCGTACTCCGAGTCCGCCAACTTCATTCCAAGCAATGAAGCTTCAGCCGGTCCGAAAACCTTTTGTTACTCGGTGACGGAATCCTGATTTACCTTGACACAACCTCCACTCATATTAAACCCTGCATTCCTCAAAAAACTTAGCCATCTGCTATCATGCCGTCACAGTCGCCGCAGCCCGCCTCCCCGCGTGAGGCCGAATCTGAGTTGACGAAACCCACCGAAAGGTACGCCGACGTTAAGCATTCGAGCGATCGTGCATCCGCGTCGCCAGACGAACCGCGCGACAACTCCAACCCGGCGTCCAGTTCTCCCGAATCAGGCGAGGCCAGCTCGAGCGAGTCACCCGCATCCGCCGACGACAGAGAAAACCTAGCCGCGACGAATGACGCGCCACCTCTTCTCAGCGAAGCGCCTCCGCTGCCCGCGGGTCCTGCTCCTGCGACAGAAGACGACGGCTGGGACTTTCAGTGGGATCCCACGACGCAGGCTTACTTCTTCTATAACCGCTTCACCGGCGCCTCGCAATGGGACAACCCGCGTGTGCCATCAGCCTCCACGAGCACAGCCGCAACAGCACCACCGCCAGCAGCAGCGCCGGGTACCACCTCGACAGCCGCTCCTTTGCCCTCCGAGGCACCCCCCTTACCCGCCAACGACAAGCCTGTCGCGGGCGGTTATAACCCCGCAATCCACGGCGACTACGATCCGAACGCGTGGTACGCTCAGGGAGACAAGGCGCCCGAGGCGGACTCGGAGACTGCCGCGCTGGTGGAACAGGGTTACGGCGCCATAGCCAACTTCAACCGCTTCACCGGCCAGTTCCAGGCCGCAGGCGAGGGCCCCGAGCGTCACTCGGACGAGGCCAAAAGCAAGCGCCAGATGAACGCCTTCTTCGACGTCGACGCCGCTGCCAATGCCCACGACGGACGCAGTCTCAAGGCCGAACGGAGCGGAAAGAAGCTCTCAAAGTCGGAGCTCAAGCAGTTCAAGGAGAAGAGGCGCGCGAGAAAGGAAGAGAAGCGGAGGGCTTGGCTCCGTGACTGAATCTGAGACGCGCTCTTTGACCTTCGAAGCCCTTTGGTGTTGCACTTGCTTTTTCTTTGTCTTTTTGCCAAACAAAAAAAAAGAAGTCTCGGTATTCACTCGAACAGGACGGATAGGTGATATTTCTACGGTGGCGTTGCAGGAGGCGGGCGGGCGGCCTTGGGCCTTGGGAATTCGCGATACAAAGTCTCGTTTGCTTTTCTATTTGCCCCACGAGACGCCATTACATACCGAGACACATTCTCAGAATAGACATAGGCCACGTGGCCCTGGATACTGCTCATTTCCACCTACGGTATCATGTACAGAACACAGCTTAGACCGCAGAAATCGCGGATTTGCATATTCAACGTTTCTCGACCTTGTGTGTGTGTACCTAAACAGGACTCAACGTAACTGAAAGCTTCCTTAGGGGTATCAATTTCACCTGCCACTACATGGCATGAGAAAAAAAAACGGACATCCGCTCCCTACTCATCATTGTCATCCTCCTCATCGTCATCCAAATCCATGTTCAGGTGGACGCTCTCGTCGTCGCTGTCGTCGTCACCACCAGCGTCCTCGACAGGCTTAGCAGGTTCCGGTACAACAGCTCGCTCCGTCTTCCTCTCCACGCTCTGCCTCTTGGGCGGACTCGCATCCTCCTCGCCGAGCTTGCGCTTCTGCGCCGAGGTGGCGGCGAACGGGTTCGCAACCTCTACCGATCCCGCGTCGCCTGCGGCGGCCGGCCGGAACGGATTGCTGCTGCTGCTGCTGCCGTCTTCGGTGTCCGCGTTGGCAACGACAATGGTGTTTTCCGCAACGCCGGACGCATCCTTCATCACTTCGTCCTGCGCGGCCTCGATCTCGGACACAACCTCCTCCTCGCCGTCCTTGGCGGCCTCCTCCGCCTCGAGGTCCGCGAGCGTCGCGGAGCCGAACTGGGCCTCCTGGGCCGAGACGAAGACGCCCTGCGGCACGGCGGCGCGCATGTTGGAGCGCAGGACCTCGAGCCCCTGGTCGCGCGGGAACTGCCGCGTGAGGTGGGGCAGGATGCTGGGGTACATTGCGCCGGAGGGGTCGACGTAGGGATTGAGGACGCTGGCGAGCATGGCGTCTCTGTCGCGCGAGAGGACGGCGGTCTGGTCGAGGAGGCCGCGCAGGCCCGGTTTGAGGTGCCGCTGGGGCAGGTGGGTGAGGAGGTTGGCGAGGAGGGCGCAGGCGGCGGCGAGGTGCGAGGGGGCGAGCGTGGGGCGGGTTGTGGACTGGGTGTTGGAGTTTTGGGCGGGGAGGAAGAGGTCGGCGTTGGCTGCGGCGCCGTTTTTTTTGCTCTCGGAGGCCGGTTTGGCGTCCTGCTTGAAGAGGTCCTTGACGAAACCGCCTTCTTGCTGGATGTCGCGGCAGCAGGCGAGAATGACGACGCTGATGGTCTCAACTGTGAGTTTTTGCAGTCCAGGGCCGCAGATGGGAAGGGTTTCGTTGAGGAGCCTGTAGGCGGCGACGCGAATGGCGGGAATGTTGATGCCGGAGCGGAAGACGAGGAGGAGGTTGTCGAAGATCTCGGGGGCGAGGGAGAGGGCATTGTGTTCCAATCTTTGAACGAGGACGAGGACGAGGTCAAGGGCGGCGACGTGGACGTCGGGGATGGCCGCCCAGAGCTCCTCTTTTTCTTCTCTGCCGATGGCGGCCTGCGTCTCGAGGGCTTGCTCCCAGGATTGTGATTTGGAGTTGCGGCTGATGAGGGAAACGCGGGAGACAATGTCCATCAACGCGCCAATGGGGATCGTGACGGCCGTCTTGGTGGAGTAGCGAAGAGCGTCAGTCAAGTACTGGAGCAGACCGACGAGCCTGTCGCGGCCGGCGGAGATTCCTTTCCATGCTGGCAGCTGGCCCGGCGTGTCGATACTTTGGGGAGGCTCGGCGCAATCGATTTTGGAGCGTGTGTAAGGAACGCTCGGCTCCCAGGATTCTTGAACGGCTCGGAAGACCTGGTCGGCAGTTGAATGGAAGTCCTTCCTGAGTTCCTCCACCAGCTTCGCCCAATCGTCGCTGGGACCTGTTTTACCGGCCGTCGTCAATGGCAACGAGATGGCGAGGTGTCTGCTGGCCTGGCGAAGAGATTCAGGGACCGTTGTTCCCTTATCAGCAGTGGGAGCTAGGTAAGGACGAATTGCAGTCCTGATCTGGCCGTTGAAGGGTCGGCAGGTCGTTGGGTACAGCGGGATGAGAGTAGAAAAGGCCTCGAGAATGGTCTCGACAATAGGGAGCGGCGTCTTGAGGCGTTTGCCATCGCCGGGAAGCTTGATCAAAGACAAACATCCGTTGAAGAAGGTGGGAATCGTTGGCGTTGCGATCTCTCTTGTGAGGGTTTGGTAGTCATGCACAAGAGTATATATTCTGACGAGTGTGATGACAGCAATTTCCTTGACTGGCAATGTGTCGTTTTTCTGTATCGGGTCAGTCTTTTGAAGAAGAGTATGATGATTGACGAAGCATCTGACCTGAATCATGCTTAGTAGAGCGCGAACCCACACGCCCGATTCCTTCAAGCACTCCCACCCGCCAACATCGATGACAGCCTTCACGAGAGTCGCGCCAGTGAAGCGTTCCACAGCCCTCTTTCCGTTCACTAGCGTTGTAATGATGGTCCTCAGCTTATGAACAAGAAGTGCCGTATCAGAGGAGCCATCCTTGGCCTTGGGGTCTTGAGGTGCAGACAAGACGTCCTTGCAGCGAAGCACATGGTTAACAAAGGCCGGGATGGAATGAGGCAGCTGAGGCGGTGGTGTCGAAATCAGCCGGCGGCAGAGCACTCGCAGATCGGGATTTTGAGACATTTCGATTCTTTCTGAACACAAAATATGAACAAAAGCCAGCTGGTGTTCCCAACCAGTATAAGATGAAGAAATCGAAAAGTGCTGGCCAGATGTATGTTTCAGTTGATAACTTTACTGATGTTTGATGCTGAATGAAACTTTTTTTCTGTAAGTGAAAAGGTACATTCCACATGTATCTCACCCTATCTAGACCTGTTTCGTCTGATTGGATGTGGAGATCCGCTCTTTGAATTATGTAAGGCGAGTTGGCAGCAAGTGGAAGCTCATAAGACAAAGAAGATCCGTGCCTTGGGCAGGTAGGTACAAAGAACCCCTGAATACAACCGTTGTCTGGTCTGTGCACGATTAGGGACCTGCTGTCTTATCCACAAGCTGGTGCACACCTTGAATGTCCTCAAGTCCAGCTCAAATAGCTTACCAGGGCCTTCACCGCACTCTTCTAAGCTACTAGTAGCACTGGCATTAGCACCAGTACCAGCACCAACAAGCCCGGGTGTACTCATCAATCGCATTCTCCAACCAGTTATGCAACGTGCCTTCTCTTGATTAAGCCATTCTCAGGTCCCGAACATCACCAACCCGACCGCCCGCCCCCTGGTATTGCCAACAAAACATGCTTACAGCCCAAATGCAGTACTAGAGGGACTGCTTTGCATTTCTCTTCCATTACTGCCATCGGTTTCGGCAACCCAACATGGCTGTGAGTCTTTCTCCCAGGGGCTACAGTCACAGACAGCATGATGATTGCAGCCCTGACCCATGACGTTGAGGTTGGATTGGGCAGCATTGCATTGGACTTTGGCTGACCACATGTTTTGTTTGATTCTTGCAGCCCGACCCGACCAAGGCAGCCCACTACATCAAGGCCCTTGATGAGGCCCGTTGCGATGGCAACTGGAGTGCTGTTCCCGAGTTTGTTCGCAAGATTAGGAAACATGCGCCTGATCGAACCTGTTGGTGGCCTCAAACGAAATGAAACATGCTATTGTCGCTGGCTGCTGGGCCCTTCGATACTGACCCGAGTCTTCCCTAGGCCTATCCCTGACCGCCGAAACGGAATGCGCAATCGCGAAAGCCACCGACCACTCTGGCGCCGGCCGACCCTCGAACGCCATCAACGCAAAAGACCTCGATGCGACAAACGTGCTGCCGAAGCTCCAGGCCGCCATTGATGGAGAAACAAGGTTCCCCGAGGAAAGGTTTCAGGCTCAGGTCTGCGCTGCTCTACTGCATTGGGTCTTGTGGGAGTTCGAACAAGCCGCTGCCAAGTTGCCCAATAATCTCGAACAGGAGATTGCGCAGTTTGACCCCGACAAAATCTTTGAATGGACTAGCATCAGCGCTTTGAAGGCTGCCGTGGTCAAGGCCAACTGCCTTTCACGCAGCGACGGCGAGACACCTGCAGCTCTTGCCATCTTCGACGCCACCCTCCCGTCTGTCACCACGCCATCTTCAACCCGCGGCGCTCACAAGCAGTTCAGGGTCTGGTCTGAGCTGCTCCTGACCGATTACTGCATCCTTCAAAGCGAAGCCCTGCGCTCGAACGAGAGGTCGCTGGAGGACTCCAACTCACTCGCCTGCTTCCGGTCATGGGCTCAATACTGGGAGGCCATGTCAGGGCCCGTGACCGGAGGGTATGGATACAGGGGCTCGGTGCCGAGACGACAGATCTGGCTGGAGTACTACCTGGCGCTCACTACTATACTTGAACTGGACCTACCGTATCCCACGGGCTACTTGGGCAAGGTCACGAACGAAATCTCGGCAAGACATCAGCTGAGAATCGAGCTCAAGAAGGCCGAGGCTGCATACGAGGCGCTACTTATCAGCGAGACCAGTTTCCCTCGCGCAGACGAGACGAGAGAGGAGGTCGAGTCGTTCGTCAGAGCTGTCACAAGAAACTGGTCGATTCTCTGCGGTCGCGGTTGGAATGAACAAGACCTAGGCCAAGGTGGGCGGGAGAGCATTAGCCGTGGTGTTCTGGACACGCTGTACGCTGCCGCAACAAAGACATATCACTCCACTGCCATCCTGCGTTGTCTCTTCACGGTTCATCTAGCCGTAGCAGAGTTCGACCTTGCTTTCAAGGCTTTCGACTCGTACCTCGATCTGGTTAGGCACGGCAAGGCCAGAGTTGACAAGACGGGCCATATCGAGGCCAACCTCGATGACGACGGCACTGTACTCGAAACGATGTCACAATGCATTCTAGCCATGTGCCGTTACGGTGGTCGAGAAGCTATCGAAAAGGCCCGCGATATTGGAAACGAGCTTGAGGACTGGCTTTCAAGGCTTCCGCAACTAAAAAACAGCATCGAAAACGAAAACACGGTACCGGAAGAGGAGGAAGAAGTCTCGATCATTCATCCCAAGATCAAGCCGCATCTGATCGCCCTGTCATGGCAGGCTATCGGCCTTTCGCAAGCTCACTGGTCGAGAATTACATACGATGCAGCCTCGAGAACAGAGATCCAGACCAGAGCAATCAGATGTCTAAGAAAATCTTTGTCCCCAGAACTTGGCCGCACGAGAGATGTCCGAAGCCTCTTCGCCCTTGGTCTTCTCCTCGCCGAAAGGCGCGATTTAACACCCGCTATCGAAATTGTCAAGACGGCCTTGATCTCCAACAAGTCCGCCGACGAAGACTACGGTCTCTACCACGGACCATATTGGCAGGAGCGGTCGCTTGTTCCTCTGTGGCATCTTTTGGCCTTGCTGTTGAGTGCACGGCAGGATTTCCACATGGCGGTCAAGGCCTGCGAGGGCGCTTTCGAGCAATTTAGGGACACCTCGGTGCTCTTCGGAAGGCAAGACGTCCACTTCAAGAGTGAACACTTGAACGACGCCGAAGCTCGGGATGAGAAGGTTGCGAACGAGCGCAAAGGACTCGTCGACGACATGGACGATACCGAGCGAGAGAGCATTCTCGAGGTGAAGATGACACAACTTGCTCTCGTAGAACTGCTTGAGGGTCCAGACGTCGCTGTGAATGGCAGTTCGGAGCTGCTGTCCCTCTTCACACGTCTTTTTGGCAACCTCGAGACCAAGCCTACCATGCAGCCCCCGAAGACGGTCGACACGATGATGCCCCCAAAGAGCTCAGCAGGCACGTTGAGAAGCATCAGGGGTAGTATCTTTGGCTCCCAACGAACAAGGCGAGCGAGCATTGCCGAGACCGAAAAGACGACAACTCCCTCGCGTCCCCAGACCACGCAGACTTCAGCTAGTATCGCCCCCACTATCCAAGTCACGCAAGAGAACGGATCGCCTTCAGAGAAACGGTCTTCTCGCAGACTGTCCAGCTTGACGCGCCGGGGAAGAAGCGAGTCGGGCAAGAGGCACAGCCTGCGCAATAGCAGCGGAGGACGCAAGAGGGCAGCCAGCACTAGCAGTGCTGGCACAAATCCCCACGTGCCGACGGTGGTTGATGGCGAGCCCTACTTTACGCCCGGGGACGAATTGCAGCAAAGCGAGTTCCCTCTCGGCAACCGTCAAGCCTCTACAGCATCCTCCGTGTCTCGAGGCCGATCTCTCCATCATCTGGAGTCATATGCCTCGCAGAAATCGCGGTCCACCAATTTTTCGGAAATATCTGCCAGTGCTACCTACACCATTTCGAACCCCTTGCCGTTGATTCACTTCTCACACGAACACGAGCGGAGACAAAGAAATGCCCTCCTCGTCAAGGTGTGGCTCATGATCGCTGGTTTCTACCGCCGCGCACACATGTTTGAGGATAGCAAAGGTGCCATCTCGGAAGCGCAAAAGCTCGTCGGAATCCTCGAGGCCGAGGTCCAGAGAGACACCACCGGCTCGCTGTCACTGAAGGGCAATGGCTGGGCGGAGAGGAAGGGGGTAGACGAATTGCTGGGAGACGTTTGGGCCGAGGTAAGTGCACGTCTGTAGAGACCGATTTTGCCGCCCGCTAACATTCGCTTGCAGTTGGGCAACCTCTCTCTGGCTAAGGGCGCACCGTATCTTGCTCGCTCGGATTTTGAAAGTGCTCTCACCCATTTCCCAGATCATCCCACTGCCGTCGTCAGCCTGTCCAACATTCTGCTCGACATCTACACCGAAAAGATTCTTCCCCCATCGGCGGTTCCTTCTCTGGAGGTGCCGGAAAACATCTCCAGCCTCTCCCTGCAGACACAAGATCTGCCCAGAATTGCAGTTCCTCAACATGGCCTCCCCTCACAGCCCCTGGGACTGGGATCGAGCGCTTCGGGCTCTGGCTTCAGCAAAACCAAGCTTAACCACTCTTCGACGACGGCATCTTCGATACAGTCGGAAGAAAAGCCTCAATCGGACGAAAAGCTCCCAGCGCCGTACAAGGCTACGTCGGTCCCCAAGATCGACCGTCTTGCCTCCCGTGACCGCGCCTATGGTCTTTTGTCATCGCTCACGAAGCTCGGCTCTGCATGGAACAACTCTGAGGCCTGGTTCGCGCTGGCCAGAGCCCACGAGGAGAGCGGGCAGGTCGACAAGGCCAAGGAGGTGCTATGGTGGTGCGTCGAGCTCGAAGAGGGCACGGGCGTAAGGGAGTGGCAGTGTCTCGGCAGTGGTGGCTACGTCCTCTGAAACCTACTCTCATGTAATCCAACGAATGCTGCTCTGCAGGTGTTCCCCCCGGCTGGTTTGGCTTCATTTTTGCTGCCTTCTTTTGGCCCATTGCCATTGAATTGCGATGCCTTTTCTTTTCTTTTAATAGACGGGCATCCGGGCAGACAGTTTTTTGTAGCAGAAACTCGATATGCGAACGACGTTGCATCTTTACCGCCTCCCAATAGCAGTTGCAACGTATCTTGTAATAATGTAATGCCAAGGGTCAACTGACAAGAAAAGACCGAGATGATGACGAGTCTGACGTGAGCATCTTTTTCATCCGTTACCCCCCGCCATCCATGGTCCGACAAACCGATGGACGGGCCGCCCTTGCATACCCGGTTGCAAACACATCACCGCCGCCGCCTCGCTACCGGCAGCCCTGCAACCCTCCCTTACAATGCGCTCCATCCATCTGATGCAAGGGACAGGTTATCTGGCACACACGAGGCACCCTTTTTCATTGGCATGTCGGAAAAAATTGGCCCGAGATTCGACTTCATGGACCAAGTACCTTAATGAGGGAAGGGGGTGCATAAACGTGGTCAAAGTATCCGTACAGCGAAGCCGAGACAATCTCACAGATCAGTCAAGATCGAAGCCGCCGCCTCGGAGGTACAAGGGAAAGGACTATTGCTGCCTACCTACCTACCTAGTTACTGTGTCGCAGTAGACAACTGCTGTCATCGGACATTAAGCTTTCAGGCAGTTAGAGTTTTCTTCCCGCATCACTCTTGCATGAGAATGAGATGAGAAGACGAGTATGTCGGATATGTCGGTTCTGGCGTACCTACTGGTAGGGGGAGGCACGGAACATGTGGTCCGTTCCGGACACATTCAAACTCTAGCCGGTGGCCTGCAGATGAATGATACACGCTGAACAAAGCCTCCGCGCGAATACGGATGCTTCCTCTCTTTGGGGGTTCGTTTGGACGGATTTCCACTGAAAGGGTGGGATCTCCCTGAATGCCCAAATTCCGATTGCCTCGTTGATATCTGGTGCAATGCAGTAAACTCAGTATAGGCACCAAAAACACAGTACAGGTTGCAGCTCTCGATGCTTTAGTCAATTCGCCAACAGTGTTGCCCGATTTCCCGCCGGGGGCTAGATATCCTCTAAACGCCAAGCCAAGCCCTATGCTGATGAACATTTTCTATGACAACCTTCGCCAAAAGCACCAGCTGAGCCCTCAAGCAAGGCCCAGCAAAACGCCTCTCCATCTGGTAGACGCCTACAAGCCAAGGATCACCAGGGCATCAGGGTGGGCGGCAGCTTGGGATACTCCTCGCCGTCGATAATCTCCGTGCCGAAAGGATATTCCGACATGACCTGTTCTTCATCCACCTCCTCCTCGTGTTCGACGTACTGGCCATCCTCAACGGCCTCGAGGCCTCTCTTCCACTGGGCCTTGCATTTTCCAGGTACGTATTTTGCCGCATCCATGGCCAGCGTAAGTTTGACTTCTGGGCAATATTGCCAAATGTGTTTTCGCATGGCTGGCGTACCCCAGATGCCGCTGTGCAGCCAGATGCCGCTGCCTCCCGTATGATAGCCCATGGGCTCGTAGAATCCCTCGCGGTAATCGTCGATACCTTCAATGTATTCGCCATCAGCAGCTGCCTCAAGTGTCGCATTCTGGCCCTTGCTGGCTTTGTTGATTTCGGTTCCGGGGCCCGAGTGCATCTCGCCGCTGAAATCAAGCGAGACTGTTCCATTTGCGACTTTGCTGCCTGGCCGGTGCGCCAAACGTTCGGCAAGCCAGACATCCTCGGGTTCGGATCCATCGACTCGCTTTTGGTATCGGAGGATATCGATCATGGCGCTGACACGGCGGATGGAGAGACCACCGTTGCCACCCCAGCGACCGCCCGGGTTCCAAGGGGCGCCGATCCAGTCATACTCGAGGTAATCGTTGATATTGTACTTGCTGTTGGCGCACAGCATGCTGTCTGTCTGAAACACTAGCAGCCATTCGGCCGGCTGGAGGACAGTCTCGTAAAGCCAGAGGTTCGTTAAGAAGCGGCTGATCATTTCCTGGCCCGCAGTGCTCATGTTGGAGGGTATGTATGTTAAATCCAGCTTGCCAGCTGCGACCTGCTCCCGAATGGCAACAGACTGATT
The DNA here is from genome assembly GCA_004366825.1 of Colletotrichum spinosum. Classification (NCBI taxonomy): domain Eukaryota; kingdom Fungi; phylum Ascomycota; class Sordariomycetes; order Glomerellales; family Glomerellaceae; genus Colletotrichum; species Colletotrichum spinosum. Next base: position 575,412 of record QAPG01000281.1, on the reverse strand, counting down.
GATGGACCGGACGGAGTCGACCGAGCCCATAAAGCGGAAACGCCAATCAGGCGGCACGACGGAGATGAAGTGCAGCATCAGTGGCGCAAGGATTGGATTGGGTCGGTTCTCTACCAGGAGCGCGACCTTGGAATGGTTGTATGGTGAGTGAGGGTATTCGAAAGAGACCTTGGGGACCGCCAAGGTCTGGATGGTCGGCAGTGAGAGCCATATCGAAACGCCGCTGTCAAGCCGGATCAGAAGGTGCTCGTAGCAATTACGACGTCTGCAGGAGGCAAACCGCTGGCAAACCGGGGACCTGGACTTACAGAAAGAGAACAAAAGCACCAGCGACTCTCATGCGACGGCTGGTCAAGGCCCAAACGGCGAAAGCCAGAGCCTTGATTTGTCGCCATACGTCAGCCATGTTGGTCTCGCCTTGAATGGTAGAGGACATGTTGAGGATGAGGCCAAGACGGCCAGGAGTGCACTCTAGTACTACAGGCCTAAGGCAGTTTGGTGGTGCACCACCACTTCCTGGGCGGGTTTCGTCGCGGAGGATTCAGGACTGTGACGGACGTAGGAGCGGGCGTGCTGGCGATTCGCAGAACGGTCCGGTCCATACAAGGATCACGCAAGATTGCTGGCGCGGATGGGTTGATAGGGTCGAGGGCAGCAGGGGGGTGAAAGCATTCCCGGGTCCGCGGCCGTTGATGACGACGACGACGACAGCGGATTGCGAACAATCGAACTGCTCGCTCGGTGTTGGGGTCACGATCCTTCAAGAAGACGCGACAAAGACTGTGGAGAGGAGGTAGGAAGAGGAAAATAAAATAGACGAGCTGGCGTCAGAGAGGAAGGAGGGGCTAATGGAAATTGAAGCTGGAACGGAGTAGGAAAGGCACAGCTCTCTTACACTGGCACCATTGCGGGAAGTCAGGTAGCTCAGTGTCGCCTCACCACAGGGCAGACAGGTACGTGTCCAGCACACTGTAGCGAAGTACCGTAGGTAGCTACAGGCAATGCAAGGTACAGACATCATACCATAGGTACGCCGTACAAGTAATCACTGCTCAGGCAAGGGAGCATGGATCACAGACAGCATGGCAAAGCACGATTTTGGTCAAGAATGGGAACGATCCGATGGTAAGACACTTGAGCCAGCTCGTTTCTGGTATGTAATTACTGTGTACTACTAGTACTTGAGAGCACCAGCCTCCAGCTTCCTTATCCTTGCCCTTGGCATGTCTCTGAGTAGTGTCCACGCCAGCTCGGGACATTTGGCCAGAAGATCTGAAGTGGCGACGTCCAATGAGCAGGCCTAGTCCCTGGTCGCGGCAGTTTCAAGCAGAGAGAAGGGAGTCCTCTTATTGACATATTTTATATAGTACGGAGTACTCGGTATACGGTACGGATGACAACAGGTAGGGCGAAGAAATCTGAGGGCTTTGTTTCCGTGCGTATTACGTACACAGTACGGATAGAGCAGATGTCGCAAGGCCCGCGGTTCTGGACCTGAGTAAGAAGTGTGGAGGTCGCCCGGCTCTGACCCCTGCTGTCACATCCCTGCCAAACCGCGTAATGCAGTGAAATGGTACGGATACTAAGGTAGCAGCGCGGGTCTGATTTGGCCGAGTCCCTCGGGGTGCTGGCCAAGTATCGTCAAGTACCGCGTCGATAGCCAGCCTGCAAATGGCCCTTCACCCTCCGTCATGAACCAAGCCATGCCAATGTCCGACTGATAACTCTATTGTTCTGACAGCAAGCCACTCGTTGAGCGCTCATCACCTGTACCTCCATCGTTATGTGACGAATAGCTTGGCACCACGCGGTAGATGATTTTCAGCGACCTCGGAGAAGATGGGCATCTCCTGTGTGTACTGCGTGCGTGCTGTGTAGGCACGAGTGTTCTGCACGCAATATCGCGATGGCCTCTCAGCGCGAACCGATCTTTACGATCTGTCCCCGCGCTTGGGGTACCTTGCTCGTTACATGAGCCAGCAATGTCGCGCCGAATTCTCGGTATTGCCGGCTGCGGTCATCCGTGCCCCTGAAGAGGAGCTTTTTTTTATGGTCTGGGGTTTCTTGAGGCGCTCGATAATGCGATAACGATTATCCTTCGTTCACGACTTTCATCGTCGCTCAACCGCCTACTCTTCTTCTGTCATTGTACCGAATTCAACTAACCAGCACCCACTAGCCCCTGTTGTTGCCAGTCGCTAAACAATTATTTGTACATCATTACGCAGGTATTGCTCTCGGCCGGCACGCAGCTGACCCTGCGGTTCTGTGTGACCATGAGAGACAGATTTTCATGCAAGGATACACAAGGGAGAACCTTGTATAGATGATGGTGTCTCACGTCGTAAGACTTCCTCCAAGACCTCGAATTTGACTTTTTAAGGTGAAAGTATATTGCGTTCTATGCTCCGGCGCGCAATGTGACTTTATCCCTCGCACCTGTTGACGCCGCTGCAGCAATCTGCTACGACGCAACCAAGGAATGACTTGCCTTTCTTTGGCACTGGTCGTTGTCGACGCCAGAATGCTTCGCCGCACAGCTGCATTGCTTGTGCGACCCAACGCTTTACACTGACCTAGATGGAATGGAAGCTTTCCCGGGTTACGGGACGGGTTATCTGCAGCAGATACCGTCAGTTGCAGGGTTCGGTGACGGGTCCTTGCAGCACATCAGACCGTAGATGGGCCCGGTTTGAGAGGGATACCAGCCTCGTCGTTGCCTTTCTGAATACTACAGGGAAAGAGAATCTGCCTCTTCGCATGAGTTCCCGGGACAGTTTTGAGGGTTAATTAAGCGCCCTCTTTTCGGACTTGGCCATATTCTTGTTGCCCGACCAGAATCGTATGGAAGAGGCCGAAACTAACGGGCGTAGCTGAGCGTCCCACAAAAGCCTGCCCAGCCCAGCCAATCCGTCAGACACATTTCTAAACGCCAAAAGAAATCATGACCTACATTCCGTGACCGGTTGCTTTTGACAGTGCGATATCATACATAGTAGGTGCCTAGTCATCTTGCACAAGGTCACTGCGTAAGGGAGGCTTCGGGCTGGCCACCATCCCCAAAAGTATGCAGGCTAATCGGGATTGGGGAGGCCAGCGCAGGCTTGTCGCGGGCGTTGAGCCGTTGCATCTGCATGCATGCCACGGCCATCTGGACTTTCAGATAGATAGCCGTGCACACGTACGGATACTTGTAGGTCTGTCGCAGGTGTTGTATAGATGGCAAGACTCATTATAGTTGTCGAGCGAGCGCAGCAGCGGTTCGTCATAGTCGGGGTTGGGGTGGGAAGGTAGACAGCTAGACGAACTGCCGTTGCGACGAGACGAAGGACAGATTTGCGAAGCCGATGACTGGGATATGCGAAGTCAATCAGGCGGTATCATGATGAACTGCTAGGCAACTCGGTCGGTCGACACGAATGACCGAAGCCTAACCACACGATGGTGGGGGCATTCATACAGTGTCTGTTTGTTTGGTAATGAAGGTGAGGCAGAGACAGGCGACAGGTCATGCTAATGTGCGAGAGGAGTACTAGTAAATTCGTACCCAGGCAAAGTGTCGAGGACTCGAGGGACCTGGAAGGTGGGGCTTGCGGGAGAAGCCCCTTCCCTGCACGCCGCGATCCGACAACAGCAACGGAAAGAACGGTGGAATAGGTACATGATAGTACAACCAGGTACTGATGGGACCAAGTCTCCCACGACCGGCATATTACGAACCTCCGCCCTCTGTCTCTCAGTCCCTGCGCCCATGTGCTTCAAGTGCCACTGCTGATGCCGCCCCAGCTGTCAAGACCAGTATTCTCGACCACACGATCGAAGGCTCTGTGTTTCCTCTCACTGATAGCTTCCTAATTAGCCCTCTCCCACATATCCCGCTTGGTCCACCATCCATCCCCATATCCCACGTCCTCCTCTCCCGTGTGGGCGGTCAGCGTACTGACGTCCCCCTCTTCCCGAAGCCAGTTGTTGTACTTGTAGTTACCAACTACTTAATTAGTTGGACACTGCCAGAAGAATACATAGAAGGGGGGAGGAGTCAGTTAGGTACTCAGACGTACTCTGATTTAGTAGAGTCAATAAGTAATGGGGGATGAAATTACCCTGTAACTTCCAGGATCGACGTTATTCGGGTAAAAGCCATTACAAGTATTAGCACCGGCACCCAAGGTTCCCCATTCGGAGGCCACAGTATTGCACACCACACACCATTTGACATGGCTGGCCCTAGCCATTCTATGTCGCGCCTTGCCTAACCCATCCCATTCTCGCGGTCCGCCCTTGAACCCCTTGATTCCGGGCTTTTTGTCCCTCGCTTGAGCTTGTCTCTGAATTATCTCGAGTCGGCCTCAGCTTATTGAGTACTGATTTCAACCAGCTCCAGGTCCCCGGATTCCAGCGCGTCCACCAACAAGCTCGAGGAACCTTCCCAACAATTGAGCCAGGTGTCTACTACGCCACGCGGAACACACTCCAGCTCGGCGCTCCCCCTCGGCGGTTTCATACAACCTCGACATGACGCGCATTTGACTTTGGTCCCTCTCTGAGCGCCGTGTTCCTTTCCGACTATTGCGTCGACGATTTTCTCGTCTCGTCGTCCTCAATCGCCGCATCTTGCAAATTGACCGACTTTCACCTCCGCTTCTTTTCTCCTTTTCCATTTGCGACCTCACCAGACGTGGACGTTTGGAGCCATGGCTGCTACGACTGCCTCACCGGGCGTCTTCGCCATTACCAAGGGTCGCCTTCTGATCCTCGCATCCTTGGCTATTACGTTCGTCGCTCCGCCTGCAATCGCTGCGTGCCATGCTGCTCGGCCGGAAGTAACTGACAACGTCGCAGATGGTGGTTTGCTCACATCCTGCCTAACTACAAGCCAATGATCAAGGCCCAACTCAGGTCGAGAATTGACGAGGCGAGGCTGAAGATACCGAAGCTCAAGGTCGACTGGAATCCCTCCGCAGATCCGAGAGCCAAATACAATGCCTCCAAGCTGGCCCTCATCATCGAGCCTCGCCCGCTTCCTCACCTTGTGCCCCAGCTTCTGCACATGACCTCCGTCGTTCCGCCTGACTGGCGATTTCTCTTCATCGGCACCAACAGAAGCGTCGTTAGCGTGTCGCGAAGCTTCGGCATCAAGCACCAGCAAATCATTGGAAAACTGGACTTGATGGTTCTTCCTGAGCCCTGGGAGATCGAGTCTAAAGAACACGTCTACCGCATGTTGACCGATCTACGCTTCTACGACGAGTTCCTTCCAAACGTCGAATGGATCCTAAAGTTTGAGTCCGATAGCATTCTCTGCTCCAACTCTCCGATCAGCCTCAACGAATGGCTGGGTTGGAGTTGGGCTGGCGCTCCGAAGTGAGTCATTCGGGTATCACGCTTACCACCCCCTTGCTAACATCTCCGCAGGACGCCAGACGACAGGTTCTCGGGCAACGGAGGGCTTTCCCTACGACGGGTATCGGCTATCAAACGTGTCTTGCAGTTCCAGGAGAGATACAACGACACGGAAGCCGAAGACGAGTGGTTCGGCAAGCGGTTGTGGGTCATGCAAGGCGAGAAGGTCGCACATGGGAGAAAGGGTGTTCTCGCTGTGGAGGATGTCTACCTGGAGAAGCCCATGGGATATCACGTCAAGAACGGAGGCACAGAGCTGCCCGACAAGGTCTGGAAGGATCCCAAACAGCGCAAGAGAATCTTCGACTACTGTCCAGAACTTAGCTTGATCATGGACATGAAGCTAGAGCGCGAACGCTGCGACGGCGACAACCATGAGGGCGGCATCGGCCCCACTGATGACGAAAAGGAGAAGGCCAAGATAGAAGCAGAGGCAGCTGCCGCGAAGGCCGAGGCCGAGGAAGAAGAACGCAAGAAGAAAGGTGAGGAGGAGAAACAAAAACAGGCCGAGGAAGAACGAAAGAAGGCTGAGGAACAGAGCAAGAATCCACCAATTAGTCTCGACGACCTCGGCGACCTCGACGATCTCCTGAAGGGCGACAGTGCCGGTCTCCCGACAACTGGCTTGGACGACGATGCCGACGCCAAGGCCAAGGCCATGGCCGCCGAGGCGCGGACGAAAGCTGCCGCGAAGGAAGCAGCAGCAAAGACGGCCACAAACCCCATATGACGACCGTACGGTGTGATAGTGGTCAGGCTGCAAGCACAGAACCTTGTCGTCGGTTTCCCCCACCAGCGCATGTCACGACAGAGTTCTACGCGTGTGGAGATTGAATCTTGAAATGAGGAGCTGGAAACATGGTATATCAGAGAGTCAAAACTCTGGGCAGTTTTGGCGGGTTCCTGCCGAAGTGGCGAAGGGAATCTGGAAAAGGAAGCAAGTTGAGGCCTAGAATCGCCAAGGGGCTTCGCTGCAATTTGGCTTATCGCGACGGCCGCGGTCGCCGCAAACGGCACGGCGAAGGATCTTCATCTCAACGCGACGTCACCCGGTAGAGGCGACTAATGATCCGATGTAGGTTGAAATACCATATCCGGCGATGGGTGTGGCGTCGGGCGTCATGGAGTTATGTACTCGGCATCATTGAGTTCAAGAATGGCCGGATTATCGGCACATAGGGTCATATCGGAAAGACGGAATGGAAGCTGTCTGCAATGGTACACACATTTTCCCCCTCAAATGACAGATTCGATCAAGTGAGCCTGTTTGCGACGGACCAATAACATTGTCGAAATGGCAGTTTGACACATCACCTAGATGCAGCGGGCACGCCGTCCCGAGTTTGGCCCGGGACGATCCCCGACTTGGATCAGCTCGGCTCAAGCCCTCCACGTTGAGCGTGTTGGGTATGGCCCGGCTCCGAGTCCCGTGAGGCGCGAGGATTTACGCACATTCAAAAATTGGCATCGTTGATTTGCCGTTGATCACTTGTAGTCGAACTATACCCCTTTGTTTGTTTGTTTAGATCTCGGCATCGTTCAGCTGATGATCAAAGCTACACTGGCCATCATGCAGAGCAAGGACGTCAACTGCAAGCCAGACCGGACTGTTGGGTCCAGATCTGCTCTCCGACCTGAAGTCAAAATCATCAGCACTTGTTGGTGATCATGACCGCTGCTTTCGGACGGATCAGACAGCGCGTCTGTGTCGAAAGCAACACGCAGTACACAAGTATCAGATGAACGCCAGCACTAACATCACTTCACTGCACTTTGGACTGCCAAATTATAGGGGATTCACCCTCGCGTCAGGGGACGGTCCTCACCTGCGGCGGTGCGACATTGCCAAGGCTCCAGGGTTTCCCGGAGTGGAATGTTGTTGATGGAGGAGAGTGATGGATGAGATGAGTGCTGCTGCCAATGCCCGGCGGAGACTCCCAATGCGTTCGTCTCATTTCTATTTTTTCCTCCGATCTTTCCAGCTGCGGCCCAATCATCAGGAGAGACTACTGCCAGGCACGGCCGGTCTTGGTCTAGTTCTGCCGCGGTCTCGACCCTTGGACTTTGCTCCGTTCCTACGGCAGCAGGTCTCGTCGAGACCGTCCTACACGCCAGACAGACTCGTGGGATGGGCTCGGAAACGGCATGTTGTCTTGTGGCGCGCGCCCTCCGTAGCTTATCCAAGGTCGGTCTTGTGTCTTGTTCCATCGTCAACTACCGCAACCCTCATTGTCGTTGTCATTCTCCCATCCGCCCAAAGGGACCCTAACGATGAAGCCGCAGCGTGGCATTCCTCACACCCTCGGGCCTCCATCGCACCCGTCGGTGCATCTCGTCAAGCCACTGGCGTGGAATGGCTGCTCTGACCCGGACTACATTCGCATTCGGTGGCTTGTCGCCAAGTCTGCTCGCATGGATTGCGTTGTTCTCGTGTTGGCTTCCCTTATTCGGTCGGCCCATATGGCCTCTTGCTGTCTCGTTCCACTCGCTGCCTTCGGCATGGTTTCGCTTGCAACTTTCTTGCAGTATCTTTATTCGCCCTCTTGGCGACAGGTACGACGAATTCCCTTCTGGACGGGTCTTCCGGATTGAGCTGTGAATCGGGCAAGGCGCGTCACATCGTTTTACCGCTATGCCACGCCGATGAAATCACCTCGCTCATCAGTTCTTGGAACGATCTCGGGGTCTTGACGCCACACTAACCTTCCTCTCCCGGACAGCATCGCGTCTGTGACCCCTCCAATCTCCTTTGGCGACTGCTCGAGCCCTCCCCTCCCGGATGGGAGGGGATTGAGGGGTGTGGCTTTTTGCGGTCATCACCAAAAAGCTGCGCGATGTGGAGAACGTCACGCCGTTTTCTGATGCGACGACCTCAACCTCGACGCCTCTGCTGCCGTATATAACTTTGACAGACTCGCAGCTTCAAATCATGACTCTTGCTTCATTATCTCCATCAAGGTTCCAACACCAGCTTCAAAAGGGTCTTTCTTTGTCGTTTCCTGATTCCTTGTCTTGTTCTACATCGACAACCGCCTTTTCGACTCTTGGACAACTGAGAGACCCAACAATGCATTGGTCTCCCCTTCTTCTCGCCACCCTCGCCGGGTTGGAGGTGGCTTATGCACATGATGAGCCTCACATGAACATCGTGCTGGGCCGCCGTGGAGTTGATGAGTTACGCAGGAAGCGTGCTACATACGAATCATGGAACCCCCCGTCGGCACCGATGAAACCCCGTGACGAGGCTCCCGAGCGTCTCGTCGCTCGCCAGACTGGGCCCGCTCAGGCACTTCCTTCCGGAATCACTGTGGGAGATGGTATTCAGTGTGGCCCCGGATTCGGTGCCTGTACCGGCAGTAACTGCTGTTCCTCAGCTGGGTAGGCCACTCTACTTTTCTTGGACACTTTTTCATATTGACTCAATTTCGACAGATGGTGTGGCGTAGGCACAGACTACTGCAGAGCCCCAGATTGTCAGATCAGCTATGGACCTGGCTGTGACGGAAATCAGCGTCCGAATGGCCCTGATACATCGAATGATGCCAGACCTCTTCTCGGAACAGTCCCGTACGGCGGTCTCGGCATCTATGCCTGTGTCAACGATGGAGATGTCGCCATCACCTACGATGACGGTCCCTACATCTACACCGAAGCCATGCTTGATGCCTTCAAGGCACACGGCGCAGTAGCCACGTGGTACATCACGGGTAACAACATTGGCAAGGGAATGATCAACGTCAACTATCGCTCTTTGATTCAGGTAAGCAAGACTGTGTTGGTATTCAGGTCGGCATCTGACAGTGGGGAAACAGCGCATGGTTGCCGAAGGACATCAAATCGCCAGTCACACTTGGTCTCACGAGAACCTCGACCAGATGACCCTTTCCCAGCGCAAGAATCAGATGGTCTTCAACGAAATTGCGTTTACGGACATCCTGGGTTTCTACCCTACATACATGCGCCCGCCATTTTCCATCTGCGGTTCTGAGTGTCAGAACCAGATGGTTGATCTCGGCTACCACATCACCTACTTCGATCTTGACACCCAGGGTTATCTGCACACCGACCCCAGCCAGATTGGCGTCAGTCTCGGTATTTGGGACGCTGCCATGGTAGCCCGATCTCCTTGCAACGCCAGTTACCTGCACATTGAGCACGACATTCATCAGCAGATTGCTCAGGTCCTTACCCCCCACATACTCGACTCCATCGTCGCCAACGGCTGGAAGGCCGTCACCGTCGGCGAGTGTCTGGCCGACCCTCCTGAGAACTGGTACCGCCGCGCCAACCCGGGTTACAACTTCAACATCACCGCCGTGAGCCCTGCCGTCTGCACGAGCACCGCTTCCAAGACCACATCCACTCGTTCCTCCACCTCCAGATCCACCGCTTCGTCTACTGCTCTGGCCATCTCCACCAACGCTCAGTGTGGTGGCACCACCGGCCTCACCTGTCTCGGCTCTGCCTTTGGCAACTGCTGTTCCGTCAACGGATGGTGTGGCAGCACCAGTTCTTACTGCGGTACCGGCTGCCAGTCTCAATTTGGTAGCTGTGGTTCTCAGTCATCAAGCGCCTCAGGTAGGACTTCCTCGTCTTCCTCGCGTGCGAGCACGTCCAGCTCCAGCTCCAGCTCCCGCTCCAGCTCGGTGTCGTCGGGTACTTCGCGCTCTGGCACCAGCTCTGGCACCAGCTCCTCGCGCACATCGACTTCTGGCAGTGTCACCGCCGCGGGAACCAGTTCTACCACTCGCTCTGGTACCTCGTCTCTGACTCGGTCCTCAGGCTCGTCTTCCGCCTCCGCGGCTGGTTCCAGCTCAAGAACTGGGACCGCCTCCAGCGCCCAGGCCTCATCAACGCTGCCTGTCTCGACCAACGGAGAGTGCGGTTCTGGCAACGGAAGAACCTGCCAGGGCTCTGGCTTCGGCAATTGCTGCTCCCCTTACAACTACTGTGGTAACACCGACGGCCACTGCGGAACCGGGTGCCAGTCTCTTTTCGGTACCTGCACCAGCTCAAGCTCTTCCGGTGCCCTGTCTGCCTCTAGCTCCCGCGCTTCATCTGCTGCCGCTTCGTCAGGCGCATCCAGTTCGCGGGCCAGCTCCGCCAGCGCCAGTGGAAGCCGCACCGCTGGGTCCGCTCTCCCCAGCTCTACTCTCCCCGTCTCCGACAACGGAGAGTGCGCCACCAACGGCAGAAGCTGTATCGGTTACTCTGGCGGCAGTTGCTGCTCTCAGTACAACTACTGCGGCAGCACCGATGGCCACTGCGGCACCGGATGCCAGTCTGGTTTTGGTACCTGTGGCGGCTCCGTCGCCGGATCCAGCTCCGCCGCCGCCGCCGGTTCTAGCTCCGCTGCAGCTGGCTCCGCCTCGGCAAGCGCCCGTGCGTCTCCCGCCAGCTCCGTACGTGCTTCGGGCACTGCTTCGGCCTCGGCGTCCACCAACACCAACCCGTCAACCAACGGCGAGTGCGGTGGCACGCGCGGCTTCAACTGCCTGGGCACCAACTTTGGAGACTGCTGCTCGCCGTACAACTACTGCGGAAACACCACTGCCCACTGCGATACTGGTTGCCAGAGCGGTTTCGGCAGGTGTTCGGGCACTGGCGTGAACCTGAAGGTCTCCCTCGACGGCGCCTGCGGTAACACCAACGGCAACACGGGCAGCGAGACCTGCCAGGGGTCCGCGTTTGGCAACTGCTGCTCCGCCTACGGATACTGCGGAAGCACCACCGGTCACTGTGGCACGGGATGTCAATCCCAGTTCGGCACATGTGGTATGTCATCTGAGGTCGATAGCACTGGAACAAACCAGCCGGCCTCTTCTATCCTACCTTCTGCTAACACTGCATCTCAGGAAACTAAGACTTCGTCTACATCTTCACTGTCCCGGCTCGCCGCCACCAGCTCCTCTGCTAGCAGCAGCAGCAGCGCCAGCAGCACAAGGTCTAGTACTTCCGTTCGTAGCTCCAGCAGCAGTAGTAGTTCCAGCGTCAGCAGCAGCAGCAGCAGTCGCTCCAGTTCTTCTTCTTCTTCCAGCGTCGTTCGTACTTCTAGCACCAGCAGCTCGTCTTCTGTTCGAAGCAGCAGCTCCAGCACCCTCTCGACGGCATCGCGATCCTCCTCGGCCGCTCCTTCGCAGACGGCCAAGGTCATCAAGACCGTCACCAAAGAGGGTGAGAGCTGTGGTGAGGCGGCCGGACAAAAGTGTGGTTCGGGTCTTTGCTGCACGAGCAGGAATGCTTGTGCCTCGATGAGGGTTCTGTTCTGGAACAATGGCAACTGTTATACTTTCAACGGATGCAAGACAGGGTGGGGAGAATGCATTTGAAGAAGGCAAAAAAACTGGCGAGTAGATTAAAAAGCAGGCTAGAGCGTTTCTCTTTTCAAGTTTCCTTATTATCATAAATATCTTGTAATTAGTAATGTTTCTTGATCATTTCCTATTTCGTCATCATAGAGTGGCTTGAGAAGCAAATCCACTTGTAGTCTGTCACACTCATAGATCAACACTGAGTCGAAATGTCCAACATTTTCAAATGGGTCCAAGCAGGTTAAACTGGTTTCCTCAACTCTTCGCTTTCCTTTTCGCTAGCCTCCTCGCTGTTTGATCCTGTTGACACTATCCCAACGGCCGTGTAGCCTATTGCCGAGCTCATGGATGGCGGTGTAGATGGCGGTGCGCAGGTGAGACGCGCTTGCGGCCACTTTGGACTACGTGACCCCCTAGAAACGCCGAAGCGGCGGCAGCAAGTGTTCTGAGCAGTGATACGTGGAGGCCATAGGCGATGTTGAGAATGAGCGGCCGGCATCGCTGAGACGAGTGGCGTTGGACCGTGACTTGTATGAGCGGTGCCGAGATGAGCTATATATACATGATGTGAAGTACGGCTTCTGGCTTGGCGTATCTACATTAAATCGTACCGTCGGCGAAAGGAACAGCAATGGTCCCTTGTCCACTAAGTACTCTGACAGACGGCTCTGCTCGACCATTCCGTCGACTACGTCGAGGCCGACGTGTAGATGATTACTGTTCATATGAGGACGAGCGGCTGACCCAAATACATCTCAAAGTTCATGTCTGGCGTTTTCCAACTTCGCTAGTTCTTGCGGCAACGTATGTGTCGTGCTGAGGGCCGTCGTCGAGACTGAAGCGTCCATTGACCAAGATGCTCTGCGATCTCTCGGTGAGTAGCGGGGTACTCTTCCGGTATCTCTTAGACTTAGCCTTGGGAGTAGTCGGAGCGCCTGGTCAGGTCTAGAGCGACGACTTGGCACGGAGGTGCTCAGATTGCTCAGAGCCAGGAAATAAAAGCACGGCATTCTGTAAGAAGTTTAGCATGGTAATGAGGAGAAGCAAGCGATGCACATGACCAAGTCGACTTCCCACCTCGTAAATGTCGTAACCTAGTACGTCTCCTTCTTCCTGTGCATCCAGCAGCATGTCGAGGAGCCAACAGCTGAATAGCATCTTTTGCATGTCGTCGACTCTTGGTAAACAATTGCGGCAGCGGCAGGGGAGAAAAGAGGAAGCAAACATCCACTCAAGACTAGGTGGGTAGAAGCTGGTAAAGGGGCGAACTTGTATGCCCTTCGAGTAATATGTTTTGAATTTAGGACAAGATCATTGACACAGAAACCTCGGGAAACGCAGGGGGGGCAAGTCCTCTAGAATCTTGAAAGCGAGTTACTTTAGAGAGAGCTGCGGACGATATCAGAAAGTAGGCGCCAGGATCGTAGGGTTAGTCTGTCGCTCTATCGGGGCGTATATTGAGATTTATTGGAGATGAGTCCTTTCTTTACAGCCCTGGCTCGCTTGTTGCTGAGCACGCCGTTGGCTACTTGGCTGCAGGTGTACGAAGGCCACTCACCTGAGAACGGTACCAAGGCAGAATATCTTGGCCCCCTCGAAGGCATGTTAAGCTCCTTTTCTTGTATGTAAATTTCAGATCTTCCTAATGGTCGAAGGGATATCGTTCTGCAAAGGGAATCCTAATGCATCCACCGACAACATACTTGGTCGCGGTTGACAGTCTGCGCTTGTAAGTAATGATAGGGGCCATAGTGTCGGCATCTGTATCTAGGTAGCATTGATGATATACGAGAAGAAGCTCTGACATAGAATTGGCTAGTGGGTATTTTGGGTCGACACAATGACGCTGATCCCGATTGCTCAAAAGTTCAACGCCTATATGTTGACTGTATATTTTGGCGTTGCTTTGTCCCATCGAAGCAACCTGGCGAATCTGCAGTGCGTTCTGGGCAGTCAAGCACTAATGTTACTGAAAAGTAGTCCGAGAAATGAATATTTCAAACAAACCACACGAGGTTTCAGTTGCTCGTCAGATTGACGTGCACAGCTTTGGAGTTGCAATATCCCGCCAAGCCAGCCTCGCCAAGTTCCCTCCCGATACCGCTCTGCTTCACCCCGCCAAAAGGCACCCTGACGTCAGAATCGTTGCTGCTGTTGACCCAGACCATACCTGCCTCGATGTCTCTCGCGATACGGTGCGCCCTCGCCAGATCCTTTGTGAACAAGGCAGCGCCCAATCCATACGTTGTATCGTTCGCCATGGCCAGCGCCTCATCTTCGGTGCCGAACTTGACCACGGCAGCGCAAGGACCAAAAATTTCCTCGCGGTAGACCGTCATGGATGTCGTAACATTGGTGAAAACGGTCGGTTGGACAAACAGACCTTTGCCATGGGCCTGCGGGGCAGGCTCGCCGCCCATGGCTACAGTAGCTCCCTCGGCCTTTGCAGTCTGGATGTATGCCAAAATGCGGTCATACTGTGCTCTTGTGATTTGAGGGCCCTGGAACGTGGCCTCGTCAAAGGGGTCTCCCACCACCGAGATGTTACGGACGGTGGCTAGAAACTTTTCGATAAACGCATCGTACACGGCTTCGTGGACGAGGATGCGCGAAGTGGCTGTGCAGACCTGTCCCTGGTTACTCATGATGCCTTCATGGGACCACCTAGCAGCCTGGTCTAGGTCCGCATCACCAAAGACGATGAGTGGCGACTTGCCACCAGTTTCCAGAGTGATGTTTTTCAGGGTCCCCGCGGCAAGCTTCATAATCTCCCTGCCAGTGGCAGTGCTCCCGGTAAAAGCAATCTTGTCCACCCCGGCGTGGCACGCCAAGGCAGCTCCGGCTTCTCGTCCGTGACCGTTGATAATGTTTACCACACCTGGGGGAAAGCCAGCGTCGTTGACAAGCTTGGCAACGTATAGCATAGACAGAGGTGTTTGCTCAGCCAGCTTCAAGACGATAGTATTCCCGCAAGCCAGGGCTGGGCCGATTTTCCATGCAGCCATGTCAAGTGGGTAGTTGAAGGGCACGATCTGGCCGCACACGCCCAGCGGCTCTTTGATGGTATAGGCCAGCTTATTCGGGCCAACGTCCATGGTTTGGCCATGCAGTTTGTCAGCCCAGCCGGCGTAGTAGCGGATAACTTCCGAGAAGTGCGGGACGTCAACGTCGCGGCAGACGGAGTAGGGTTTGCCGTTGTCAAGGGTCTCGATGGTAGCAAGGATCTCCAGGTTAGCGTCGACAAGATCGGCGAGCCTCATCATCATGTGGCTGCGCTCCGTGCCAGAGATGCGCTTCCACGATGGGTGGGTGAATGCGGCTCGCGCGGATGCGACAGCGGCGTCGACGTCTTGTGACGTGGCGGCGTAGACGGAGCATATCTCTTCTTCGTTGCTAGTGCCGCATCAGCCGACGGGAGTTCACGAGGGACCGAGGCTTCCTTACGACGGGTTGATGGTGGTCAGTTTGCGGCCGTCAGAGCTCTTGACGAATTCGTTGCCGATGAACAGGCCCAATGGTTGCACCCAAGACCTTCCGTTAGGCGCCGAGAGCTCCGCGGCGATGGATCGGCGGGCTGAGGTGGTTAACTGACGAGATGGTGTTGTTCGTGAGGCGATAGCCTGCCGAGGGCGCCGAGGGCGCCGAGAACCGGCCAATCTGGCCAGACATGGCGAAGGCCGGCGGCAGACGCATCTGAAGAGGGTGAGATGAGCTGGGAGGGACATGGTTCGCGAGAAGGGACGGAGGGTGGCGCTTCCGCCAGAGTAGGTAGGCGATAAGTAATGGGCTAGTGAGGTCATTCAAAAGGAGATGCGACGTTGGATCACAGTGTTCACCTAGCGGCTGTGGCTGGTCCCACCCTAGCGTACCTGATTAGGTACCGCGATGCGGGGAGTAGCACTTCCTTTGCGTGCCAAGAAAAGTGTTCCCTTCCCTTCCCCCTTCCTCCACCTTCAGTATCCGTAGATGCTGCTGCGGTAAGGCGATATGCGTGTGCCCGATGTACCTGGACTGAGGTGGTAAATGGAGCGCCGGCCCCTTGTTCGCCGCGGATCCGGCACGTTGATCGGACCCGGGCTGGCGATCTTGGTGTGTTTGAGGCCAAAGGATCTGAAGTAGGTATGCAGGTTAAGCGCGGCACAAGATGATTAGTTGGATGTCAGATGCTGCAACTGAGCCACCTATCTTAGGACACCTACCTACTGCAAGTAACGCGTTGCGTCAGGCGTCCTGACTTGGTATGCTGCCTGCCTCGATAGGTACGCAGTAGATAGGCAGGCAGGTACCCAGGCACGGATATGGTATTAGGCCCCTACGGTGTATGCACACAGGCGGGAAGCTCGCCCATGTCCAGGCACATGCATGCATGCATGCCTTACCTTGGACAGGTACTAGCGTACCTACCTACTCTCCAAATGCCCAACTTGATGGTCTTACTTTCAGGTAGTGGCCGCAACGCGACTGGGCCTGGACAAGTCGCAACTCAAGGCACCTATCCGAGGCACTTGGCTGTGTACAGTATGCTTAAGAGCTCGTCGGAAGCAAGATACGCTATCGAAGGGAAGCTAACGCAGCCCCGTAGCTTATCGGAAGCGCCGCGGTGTCGGGCTGTCTGAGCTGCCTTTCTAAGGTGCCTTAAGTGCCTGCCTACCTTACCTACCTAGGTAAGGTAAAGAAGGCCAAGGTAGCCTGGAGGAGGCTAATGTGCCTGACACAGGCGCCTTCCGGACAGATACAAGGCGAGGGACGTGCCTCACCCGGACTTGCGTACCGCTACCTTTCGAAGACGGTAGAAAGTCAACCCAAGGCAAGAAGCCACACCCACCCATCCTCCCTCACCTTACCTACATGTAGTAGGCAGCCCGGGATGCTCCGTACATAACTTTACTTTCCTTCATCAACCTCACCCAACACTTGCCATGAAAAATGGTTACTGGCTATGCCCAGCGCCCGGCTATGCTACCCGGTACCTTGGCTGGGTCAACACACGAACCCCCGGGTCCGTGGTTTCCTTGTCGTCCGAGCAGACTGACGCATCCCTCCCCCTCCCCTGCACCCCTTCCTCCAAAACCCGTCAGCCCGACTAAATCCTTACCGCTCGGGAAGGATTCCATCAACACCTTGTGCACTGCCGAGATCACGTCGGAACCTGTTGTGCCTTGTCAAACAGCACCTCCATCTATGTCTGCATCGATCCTTGCCCACCCGGGCTAAGCCATCTACCACGTCGGAAGCAGCTCCTCCACCTCTGACACGCCGAACCTTCGCGCCCTCGGCCTGCCAAACAATCCACAGTCACGACAACCACGGCTTGAACATCTCTGCCAAGCCGCAAGGCTGAACGGAAACACCAAGGAGGCTCAGACTGATGATTAGTCGTTGTCGTCAGTCAATCCCGGCTCGCTTGAATCTGCCTCGCGTTCGCGATCCCGTCACTGGCTCGCTGGCTTTTTAGCCTCCCTTGGGTGACCGGCGCCCAGAAATAGCACACCAACCACCAAATCGAGAACTCATTTGAATCGCATATCAAACCATACCCACACACCCTCGAGGCACCAGAGCACACACACACACACTCACACACGCACACAAAGAGAGCTGGAGCCTCTCCCCGATCAACGAGTCTGTTCGCACAAGCACCCATCTCCGAAGCAGAGCTAACGCCGCTGGTGCATTCTCGCGCCAGCCTCTTGCCTCCCGGCCGACAGGAGCAGCAGCAGAAACACCACCACCACAAGCTGCTGCTGCTGCTGCACTGCACAAACAGTCGCGACATTGTACGACTTTGACAATGGGCAGAGAAAGCTTCCAGAAATGGCCTTTGCGCGCACCCACAGACACACCTAGCACGGCATGCGACTTCCGTCACCCTTGACCACTGCCGACCGGGCGGGGGCGAGCAGAATGTATATTTAGAGAAGCACTCAAAAGCAAGGATCCAGACAGCAATCGACTATCCGTACAGGTATACGTGCGCACTACGGATGAAAACGTCAACGTCGCCGGGGACGCACGCAAGTGAACCGCTCCACCACACACCTTTTTCATCTTTTCCAGTCAGCGTACGCAATGTACACATTTACGCGTATTCCTTCTTTCGGGGAACCAATTTTCACCTGTGTCCCTGCCTCCCCTTAAGCCCCGCCCGTTTAGGTTACCGCTCGGAGTATTGTTTCCAAGACATCAACAGGAGACAAAAAGAAAAACCACTCAGACTATTGCAACGGCCTTTGACTCTCTCCAACTCTCCCGATCTCGATTCAGTTAGATCTCTTCCGCTGTACGCTCTGCCGGATATCCATCAATCACTCGCATGAGCGGTATCTTCCGGCCGAGTCCCACACCCTTCACGTCAGTGGTTCCACACTTACACCCCGCACGCCGTCCGCTCGGACCAGGGAAAGTGGAGGGACCTCACGCAGCACAAGCAGCTCACGCCGTTGGGGTTCCACCGTCCCGCGTCCCCGTCTCCCGTTTCTCGGCCCCACCTACTTTATATCCTGTGACACTTTACTCGTCAATGAGCTAGTACACTCGCTGCTGACATTACGCAATTCAGTAATCCAAGGTACATCATGTTCCCAAGGGCTCGTCCCTTTGTTCACCGTCCGTGGAACACACCGTCAGTTCGCAAAGACCCTGACCGTTGGGAAACAACACCTGCGATTAAACATTGGCAAAGCCTGCCCCTTGGCTTCGCCCGTCGGCGCCGGGCGTGTCTCGGCGGATCGATTGCCTATTTAGGTAATTTTGCTGTTCGACGACGACGCTTCCTGCCGCCTTTTTCTTTCGGACTGGATCAGAGAGTGGAGGTACATTTCACAGGGCCGAGGGCCCAAGGCACGAAGTTAAAAAGTAAGAAATTGACCAAGGCTAATTCGCAGTCGTATTGGGGGAACAGAAGATGGTCTGGTTCAATGGCCTCGGAACAAACAATTCGAACACCTTCAAGTCTCCCCTCGGTAGATTCAACGACCACGGTACCAAGAAAGGAAAAAGAAAAGGAAAAATGACAGAAAGCCTCGCGTAATTAATCACGACATCACACCAGCGCCTGCAGCGTTCTCGGATCCGGAGTAAGTGCCGGCTCTCCACCCCTCCTGTCTGTCGCTGAACTATCCTCCCCATCATCGTTTGCGCAATGGCTGATCATCCTATCCCAACCCCCCGGCCAACTATCCGACGCTCTCAGAGAGGAACGTCTAAAACGCGCCGGCATGCACCCCGTTCAACGCCCGCCCCGCCGCCCAGACTTCAGATCACATCGTAGACCACACTCTGAAGAGAGAAATACACGGGAAAATACACAAGAGTATCTGCATGGGCTACCATGTGATTGCTCCAGCTATTGGATAGAACTTCTGGGTTGCCGTGCCTGCAACAAGAAGAAGGCGCGAGAACAAGCGAGGACCTTGTCGATGGCTGGGCGTGGCTGGACCGACCGGTCGATCAGCAATGCCGGTGGATGGATGACTTGCATTCGTGGCATAAGCTGACTACCTCGTCTCACTCTTTTGCGTACATAGCACGTAGCTACGCCCAGCAGCCAAACCCAGCAAACGCGAAGCACGACACGACATGCCCGCCCTGCCACGCCAATGGGCACCTGCTATGTAGTGACAAAGTGCGCACTCGTAGGAATTAGCTGCCCCCCCCCCCCCCCCCCCCCCCCCCCCCC